>QRFJ01005144.1:0-88635 GCA_006176705.1 Cocos nucifera
AGATATCTTCTTCAAGATCCATTCAAGAATCCGTTTTCACGTCCATTTGGCATATTTCATAATTGAATAGGCTGCAACAGCAAGCAATGTGCGGATGGATTTTAGCATAGCTACTGGGAAAAAAGTATCCTGATAGTCTATGCCTTCGCGTTGACTATAACCTTTGCCACCAATCTAGCCTTGAATGTCTCCACATTCCCATCTGCACAATCTTTTCTTCTAAGATCCATTTACATCCAATAGGTACTATACCTTCTGGTGGATCTACCAAGGTCCAGACTGTTTGAGTGCATCGAGTCAATTTCTGACTGCATTGCCTCTAGCCATTTCTCAGAGTCGATATCTGATATCGCCTCATTGTAGATTTTTGGGATCATCTCCATGAGCACCAATTACCTACGAGGAACATTTTCTCACATCCTCTGAAACAATACCTAAGTATCTTTCAGGGGGATGGAAAACTCTTTCCGATCTATGAGGTGGAGGAAGTAGTGTTCTTATTGGCTCAACCTGATTTGGTTTCCACTTTGGTCTTAGCTCGTTCTGCTTGTGAGACTTTTCTCATCAGCTTGATCTATTTTCAATGCCGCTATCTTGAATAAAACTATTTTCAAGAAAGATGGCATGTCGACTCACAATCACATTATGGTCTTCTGGAATGTAGAAATAGTATCCTAATGACTCTTTAGGATATCCTATAAATCGAACTCTGAAGGACCTAAATTTTAACTTGTCCACTTGTTGTCTTTTGACATGAGCCAGACAACCCCAAATTCTGAGATGACTCAGACTTGGTTTCATACCATGCCATATCTCATACGGTGTGGTAGGAACGATTTTAGAGGGAACCCTGTTCAGTAAATAGATTAAAGTTAACAATGAGTGTCCCTAAAGGAAATCAGGGAGGTCTGTGAAGCTCATCATGGATCGAACCATATCTAATAGGGTCTGATTTCTCCGTTCTGAAATCCCATTGAGTTGAGGAATTCCTGGTGGAGTCCATTGAGAGACTATGCCATTATCCTTGAGATAGTCTAGGAATTTCCTACTAAGGTATTCACCTCCTCGATCTGATCGAAGAACCTTAATGGATTTTCCAGTTTGTTTTTCTACTTCATGTCTGAATTCTTTTGAACTTTTCAAAGGCTTCAGACTTGTGTCTCATAAGATATACATTCCCATACCTAGACAGATCATCGGTAAAGGTAATGAAGTAGACAAAATTGCCTCTAGCCGGCACATCAAATGGGCCGCACACATCTGTATGTACTAGGGCAAGGAGATCTGTGGCCCTCTCCCCATGTCCAACAAAAGGGAGTTTGGTCATTTTGCCTTGAAGACAAGATTCACAAGTTGGATATGACTCGAAAGTCAATGGACTTAATAGTCCATTTTTCTTTAATTTGTTGATCATATCTTCTGCTATATGACCTAATCTCAGGTGCCATAGATATCTGTCATTTAGACTATCCCTAGGTCGTTTGGCATTCACGTTTTGCTCGATAGTTAGAACAGGTACATCAATATGTAGCTGATAAAGACCATTAATAAGAAAACATTTGCAATTTTATTTCTTTCATAAAGAATGTTACAATGGTCCTTAAAGAAGGTGATCACATAACCTTCTTGTGCTAAGCATGAAACAGAAATCAAATTCCTGCTGGCTACAGGCACAAAATAACAGTCTTATAAAACTAAGTCTAAACCAGATGGTAATCGAAGAGGGTATGTTCCCACGACTATTACAGCAACTCTTGCTCCATTACCAATGCGTAGGATCATGTCTCCATCCCTCAGCCTCCTGCTATCCTCAAGACCCTGCATAGAAGTGCTCAGATGAGCACTAGAACCAGAGTCAAGCACCCAACTGGATGCAGAAGAAATCATAAGGTTAGACTCAATAACGAGCATACCTCCAGAAGGACCTTCCTTCTTGTTCTTTAGGATGGCCAGGTTAGTAGGGCAGTTCTGCTTCCAATGGCCGTCGCTGTTGCAATGGAAACACTTTCCTTTGCCATCGGCCTTTTTCTTCGATTCTGCCTTCTTCTTCTTTGATCCTTCCATCTTTTGCTTTTTCACAGACTTCTTTTTCTTTCCATAAGACTTTCTTTTGGAAGAAGTCCATTCCATAGCAAGAACTGAACCTTTAGAACCTTTCATAGAAAGCTCAGTGGTAACCAGCATATTCATTAACTCGACCAAGGAATTCTGAAGTTTATGCATGTGGTAATTCATGATGAATTACCCATATGCATCAGTCAAGGATTGCAGAATGATATCATTCTGCAGGTTCAAGTCCAACTTCACACCGAGCTTCTCAAGCTCTTCCATGTCCTTGATCATTATCAGACAGTGATCTTGGACTGACTGCCCATCACGCATCGTAGCCTTAAAAAGTTATTTTATGACTTGATATTTGGCTGCGCGACTCTGTTCACCAAACATCTCCTGCAGGTGAGCCAACATTTGGCGAGCAGTCCCGATATCCTCATGTTGGCGCTTGAGCTCATCAGACATCGAGTCCAACATATAATATCTGGCCTTATTATCTTCGTCAATCCATTTTTCCAGAGATGCTCTCTGTTCAACAGATGGACGGGCTGGTAATGTGGGAGGGTCCTGGTCCAAAACATGGGTTAACTTCTCGGAACCCAAAATAATTTTGTAGTTCCTGAGCCAATCTTTATAATTGGGTTCAGTCAGTCTATGTGTGTCCAGGATACGTGCCAATGGGTTAGACGCAGATATTTTCCTGTAGAGAGTCAAAGATTCTAGTTAGATACTGTAATTTTGACTTGACCAATTTGTTTAGGGATTTTATTTTTAAACAAATTAGCTCCCACTATTTTCTCGGATCCCTACACTTCCTCTGTAGAGATGCAAAAATCTCCATGATTAATGATTTCTAGTGGGTGGTGCGGTCTCACCAACTGAACTCATCACCTCACCTAACAGTTATAGTGATGGGTTACCAATGAGTGAACAACTCTTGTTCAATGATCTCTATCATGGTGCATCCGAACTTGGTCTCTAATTCATGAATCTCACCGTATCCAAAATATTGATCCACTCCTTAGTTAAGTCAGACCCACCATTTGCATAGACTGGGTTCCTAATTGAGTCTCTCACCGTATCTGAAATATTGAGCTCAACTCATCCTCCAGCCCATAGCATCCAATGCCTATAGACATGGTTGCATCTTTTCGGTGCAACTGAAGCCACTGTATCCAGCCGAGAACAATCAACCCCGAGAAGGTCCGCACATCTACAATGGTGGAAGACCTCGGACTTAATCTTTTCTTAGGGGAAATTGATTCAGGTCTCATTAAACTAGACTTGGCTTAGTCATAACAATTATGACTAACCTAGTGGCATGGGTTAGCTCGGATTATTGACCATCTCAGATCAGAACTGTGTCAATAGATATGGCCAGGTAAGTGAGACCGGTGGAAGGAATATGCCATTAACTCGCACAAGAACGCATTCAGGTCGAGTAGCTTCCAATTAAAAACCAGTCGATCATCTGTGCCAAACTTATCCTTAGCACCAAATTATTGAGCAGAACCAATTGGGTTAAGCCTACAATCCAGACTCTAACCTCTAGGCCTAATTAGGTCTTGCTTGATCGTGACTCGATCTTGACCCAGACTTAATCCTATTAGACTAGTCAATTTAAGCATTGTTGATCCCATCTAACCAACTCTTGATTCGGTTTGATCAACCGCTTAGACCTAATTGAGCTACCCAAGCCCGAACCCAGTATTATGAATATGTCTTAGATCTAAAATTCTCAATTTTAGACCTAATTAATATTCCATAAACTTAATTCTAATTAAGTAGGGTTCATAAACAAAAATATGCACAATAAATTCTAGAATTTCAGGATCTAGGATTTTGCAGAAAGTAAGTTTTGGGTTTCTGATTAAGGACGAACACGCAGCACCCTACACCATCATAAGAACACCCCATCGAATGGAAAGAGAGGGCCTTTAAACCCTTCTTCCTTCTTATGACCGGACGGCCAAGAGGAACGCCTTAATCAGGAAAATTCAATACTACAAAAATATATCAGATCTATATCATATATCTCATATATAAAGTAGATCTAATCATGGCATATTTTGCATACATCTCATGTATCAAATCATGCATATTTTCAGATCTAAATTATCTCATAATAATCTAAAAAATTAGATTTAAATGATCTAATCAAAATAAATTCTAATCTAGATAATTATGTAGAACTATTCTACAACTAGTCTAGACATGCATCAATCATATCTCATATGATATTCAAAAATTAAATAATTTTTATTGATATTTTTTAAGATGTTATTATAACACTTATAATATCAGAAAATAGTAAATAAAAAGTCTAAAACATGATTTAATCGGATTAAATCAAAAATATGCAAGAATATTCTAATAGAACTATTCTATTCTAGAACTAGTCATGCATATCTTCTAATCTTAGATCCAAATTATTTAATTTTAATTTTTTCTGATTTCAGATCTGATCATATCTCATGTGACATCTAAAATCAATTATTTTTTAATTAAAATAAATTTAAAATCAGATCTTAAATAATTTAGAACCATGGCTCTGATACCAGTTGAAAGGAAATCCTGATTTTTCGGTCCAGGTTCGTTCAGATCTGATCAGATCAAGAGATATATTTCAAGAATTTTTCTCTTGATCCCAATTAGATCTTGATATGTTTCAGATCTAATTCTTATTATTTTAATAAAATAAAATTAAAAGATAAATTAAATCAAATTTAATTTACCTGATCTGGGTAATCCTATTACCCTGTTGATGATCCTGTTTGCAGCGGAAGATTCTGGATCTTAGCCACGCAAGCGCCTGGCCTCTACCGGTATCCACTCAGGTTGGATCTAGAGATCCTCTTCTTTTCTATCACGCCTCCAAAAATCAGATCTGGATCTGATCTGGAGGATCTTCAAAACTCTTTTGAAGATGAGCAGTCGTCCTTTGCAGCAGCGCAGCCTACTTATTTTTGATCGCCTTTCTTTGATCTGAATCGCACCAACCAAGGTCCAAAACTCCTTTTGGACGTGGAGAGCAAGGGGAGAAGAGACTATGGCATGGAGAAGGAGGGGAGAGGCAGCCTTGGGGCATAGGGAAACTATGATCTCATCATATCTCTTCTTCATCTGAGTTGGGTATAGGGTCTTATTTATAGACTAGCTGTGATCCAACTCCTCTTCTTCTCAACCAATCACAATCCTTTGTGAAATCAGATCTAAATCTGATTGGTGGGAATAGAGTCCCCTGGATTCCTCCTTAGAGGGCACCTAAGACCAGTCAAAGTTGGTTCTTAGAAGAACTCTAATTGGAATCCAAAAAGGTGATGGAGTCCTTGTCCAACAAGGACTCCTAGGCGCCTCCAACTTGGGCACACACCTAGGGTGGCGTGCGCCCTTCTCCTTGCCAGGTTCTGGTAGGGGGACAGGCCCCCACCAGCTCTCCAATAGGTGCATGACATATGGTCAAAAGTCAAAGTATCAATGGTCAACATTTGACCAGTCAAAGGTAGACTTTTGACCAAAGTCAAAGAACAAGAAATGGCAGGTGACCAAAAATGGTAGGTAGTGTCTTACAAATAAGACAACCTTTTCTTGACTTGGACAACCTCCTATCAGACCATATGAAGGCCTCTGTTTGAGCACAAACTCCTTTGGCTCAGACAGGACAACTTATTTATGATAGTAAAAGAAGAACGTTAGGTCAATGAGTGCTAGCACGATTTTTTGAACCTAATTGAATCTCATTCAGATCAATTGAACTAGATCAGTTCAATTGATGATCACCAGATTCAAACCCTTATTTTGTGTGACCCAGTTAGGTTCAATTCTGTATGTAATGGGATATGTCATGATCTATATCATCGATATCATCGAAACTCCTTTCGATGGATAGAACCTTCTGATTCGAACAGCTAGAATGATCGATCATCTAAATCATTCTAATTGCTCCCAAAATCCACAAAGTGACACTAGCAGTATATGGTGGCAAACCCATCAAAGCTGAAGTGAACCTCTTGGTGCAGCTACCTGTGTGATTCAGTTCTCTCTATCTTGACCCCGATCAGATTAGGTTAAGGTGAACTCGTCAACCCTAGTCTTCTGCATATGATTAATCATTCGATTCGAGTCCAATATGAAAATCTAAATAGAAACTCTTTCCTATTATTTCACTCTACCATGGCCATGGATTTTTGGACTTGATTCTCATGATCATCATAGGGCTACTCCTCTACCATCGAGGTAGATAGATTCCATCTTGATGCAATCCAGTTCCTACAATGAACATGTCATAGCCAACATACACCTCAAGATTTCATATGGCTAGGAGACCGAGAAATGGTGTAGTCAAACTATAACACCCTCAAGGTGAACTGCCGATGCATCTCAGGTCAAAGAACCAGACACACTACTGATAGCTCGAGTCAGTCATTGACGAGAAGGTAGATCCCTAATGACTACTCGAGGTGGTCACGCTCAGTGCCCTCGTTCTCTAACGAGCACCTATACTCTCGCTCCGGTGTCTCCACACCGTAGACTCAAGACTCATCTACTAAAGAGAAGCGATTGTACACCAACCTTCCAGATCAATCACCATCCTCGTGATGATCCTATGGTCAGGAGCAATTTATGAGTTAATAATGATTATTCATGTCTTAAATTTTCAACTCTTGAAAATATGAATTATCATTACCATTAACTCAAAGGATGTATCACAGATACTAAATACACATATGTGATAGAAAATAACCCATTTATTAATTTTAGTCAAAATTATAATTTTGCCCCTAGAAGTGTATTACAAGTGTCAGTCAATTCTGGCTTCTAGGGCACATATATCTAACAAGTTGATAGTTGAACTCTAAGATATTCTATGAGAATTTTGGTCAAGGGGATGAATTATATGAAAACTATATCCGTATGGGTTCTAAGGATGTTGTTCTACACATTCGACCTATCCGACTGTCAGGTACCATTAGTAGATGGTTATTTTGATTGGTATAAAAATCTATTTCTATACTACTAGTTTAGATTCAGATCTATGAGGTCACATACATTAGAGCTCATGATCTGATCGAATGGTTGATCAATGATTAAGAATTATTCTAGGATTAAACTATCAATATGATTGATGTTTAACCTAGTGCAAGCATTGTAGGAGGATCAATTAGCAATTAGATTGCTAATTGACTTAATTTAATTAAATCAGAGAGCTGAGATTAAGTTTTATTAAATATAATTTAATTAGACTTAGTTTGAGCTTGATTGGATCAAGTTCAATTAGCTTATTGGATAAGCCAAGTGCAGGAAAGAACTAGTCCTGGTCCAACTAGGACTCTAATCAACCTAATTTTCTAATTTGATTAAAAAATTAGATAAAAATTTAATTTAATTTAAGTAAGTTATTAATTAGATTGGGGCCTAATTTAATTGGATTGATTTACTTCTATTTTAATTTGGTTTGAGAAACCAATTTTTGACCAAGTCAAAATTGGAGTCCTAGTGTGACTAGGACTCCCTATCCTTGCACCACATATTCCTCATGCCCCCATGCCCTTTTCTTTAAGTTTTATGTGATGAATCTTCATGTCCAAGGCTTCTCACACACCCACCTTTCTCTCCCTCTCCCACTTATTTGGAATAAGATTTGGACATATCTTTTTGATGGTAAGTTGTTTTGAGTTTGAATTCTATATGATAGAATCCTAACAACTCAAAAACTCTTTCCATATTATGCTGCCCACACCTTTATTTTCTCTGAATTCCATGGTAAAAGAAGGAGCTTTTTGTGCGCTACTATTGCTAGTCCATGGTAGGAAATAAGGTGGGGGCACCCAAGAGTTGGGCACCCCAACAACTTGCCATATTATGTCTTTCCTAGTCTAAGATTTTGATCAAACTTGGACTCTGCATATCTCTTTATTTAAAAAAAAAAATTATCTAATTTTTTTGAGGAATATAGATCTTTTAGAAAGCTTTAAGGTGTGTAAAAATTTAGAGAGTGAAAACCTCTAGGCATGGGGATTCAATAGAGACAAAACTAGGTGTCTATGTGAGAGTAAAGAGAAGAATAAGAGGGTCTTCTTCTAGGGTTACTATGTCCACCTCTTTTCTTCCTCATTCTTTGGATTTTTTGAGAGTGTCTCATATCTAAAACCTCCTCTCCACCTTCTCCTCTTTGGGAGAGTCCAAATCTAGAAGAAGGAGGCATCTGATCGATCATCAAAAAAAGATCAGCATAGTACTAGCATACTATGCTGATTTTCTGCATCAGGATTTTTGATCGTGCTCGTGGGCTCATGTGGATGACCCCTAGAGGTCGGATATGTGTGCGACTCATGACATCATCCTCGATCCTAAATCAGCAAGTTAGAATGTCTAACTTGCATAGGTAATAGATCTGATCTATTTATTTTATAGCTGCATTAGATGTAGTATTGTAATATGTTAATGAGATCAACATGTTAATCTTTTTTTTATATTTTTAATTTATGATTTAATTTTATATCTTGATCATATAATATATCTTAGATATAAGATATTTTTATATTTATTTAAATAAATATTTAATTTATTTAAATTTTTTACTACCAGATCTTGAAAAAGTTTCAAGATCTACCCGTGAAACTCTAGATCTTGTTCCTTCAATTGGTATCAGAGCCAGATTCTTATTACATGATTTTTATGAGCATGTTTAGATTATTTATTGGATTAGATCTAATTTATAATCTAATTATTAAATTTATAATTAAAAATTTGGATCTCACGAACTGCCATAAGGTTGTCCTGCTATAAAGTTTATCCCTTACAGTGAAAAGATTATCCTAGTTCATGATGATCTATTCCTAATCATAAATTTATTAGATTTGATCTAATTTTATTTATAATTTAATAAATTTAAAATAGTTTTAGATCTAAAAATAAAATTTTTAGATTGCATGGACTACTATAAGGTTATCCTACTGTAAGGTTTATCCCTTATAGTGAAAAGGTTGTTCTAGTACGTACTGATCTAAACTATTGATCATAAAATTTTAGATTAGATCTAAAAAATTTTATGATCTTATTAAAAATATTTTAATCTAATTTTAATCATCATAAATATGTTAGATTTGATCTAGAAAGATTTATGATTGATTGGTGTTGAAACTATTTTAATTACATAAACCTATTTAGATTAGATCTAAAGTAGATTCATGTTTATGTTACTTACATTTTGATTATGAATTAAACATGCAACTTGGTTCATAAAATCATATTATAAAAATATTTTATAAATATAAAAATTATTTTTAAAAAGTCGAACCCTAATCCTCAGTTCAAAATTTAATTAAGAATTAAGAAGTTTTTTGATTAGGATCTAGGATTGTAAATTGAAGATCCTAAGATATGAATTATAACACATTGGATTAAATAGATTAGTAGAGATTAGGTCCATTAATTGGGTTAGACCTAGGGTTAGATTAAAGAATGGACTTAATTAGAGAATTGACTAAATCTAATCAATTATTATCCTAGATTAGGTCAAGAATTCTTTAGATCAATTATAATAGTTGTAGTTGTTCAAGTCCATATCTTTAATGAGACCCAAGATAGACTTGATTCTTGGCTATGAGGTCTAGCATGAACTATTAGGTTGATCTAATTGAAACTAATTAAATCAGTTGGTATTTAAGGTAAATCAGACCAGTGGTCTTTAATTGGTAGTCCGTTTACCTGATCATTTCTGATGGTGTCTAAGGCAAACTTTGGCAAACCCTCCCACTGATCGAACTTATCTGGCCTCTTGATGAAATTATGTTTTGATCAGATCACTTAACTATTCGAGCTAACCCATGTCAGCTAGGTAAATCAGTATGACTGATTTAGGTGCTCCTTGATCAGCCTATTAATGGTCTCCCTTAAGCTGACTTGGTGAAGTCAGTAGGAGAATCATGATAAGCTGGTTTATCTGATCTTTTCTCTTCTTTAAAAATTAAATCCTCTAAAATTATTAGATCCTTAAAATGAATTAGTTATGGTGATAACAAGATCATAGCCTTCCATTAAGTGGATGATAATGGGTCCATCAGTTGGATAATCATTGGAGGTCCAAAGGCCTGGTGCTTATTGACTGATAGAATTATCATTCATTATATGATTTTTGGGCTATATCTTTCTAAATGGTGGTTAGGTTAGCCAACCAAAGTTGGACTTAATCATTCATTGGTTAGATGGGCCAAGTATGGTCATATTAATGGTTGGACCTAATCGGACCTTTTTAGTGAAGGCTAAAAGCCTACTGATTATGGACTGGGACAAAATTTAATTATTAAAAATTATTTAAAAAAATAATTGATTATGAACCTATCCTTAGATGCAAATGAGTTGGCCAACAAAAGTTGGGCTCATGTGCAATCTATATGGATTCTAGTACCTACTAAAGAATTAGGATAATTCCTCGAATTGGAGGTAGAGGCTATCAAGTCAAATAAAATAGTGAAAGAACCTTTTGATTAAAGTCCAAATCTTTAGGTTTAATTAATCAATTACTAATTAGGTTATAGTTTTTCTTTATAAAGATATGACCACTTTTCTATCGCTCCGATCATTCTTGAATAATGATAAGTTGGTAGGATCCAACTTCAGTAGCTGGTACCGAAAGTTGAAGATAGTCTTGGAGTATGAACAGATCCCATATGTACTGATGGATCCTGCACCTGATGAGCCAGCTGCCAATGCACGTGGAATAGTCAGAGATACTTATCAGAAGTGGCTCAGTGATCGAACCATGATGCGATGCATCATGCTGGCTGCCATGAGCGATGAGTTCAGTCGCAGATTTAAGACAGCTCAGCCAAAGCACATGCTTTAAGTGTTCAAGGATTTCTTTGGTACATCCAATGATGTGGAGAGGCACAAGACTAGTTGTGTCATCTTCAACGTCAGAATGTGGGATGGTGCCTCTGTCATTGATCATGTATTGTACATGATCGAGCTGATAGAGTGATTGAGCAAGCTCGATATTTCCTTGCATAAATAGCTTGAGAAGGATGCAATACTAAACTCGTTGCCCAAGTCCTTTCTTTTATTCCTTACTCATTTTAGAATGATAAAGTCTGAAGTAGACTACCATAAGTTACTGGGGTTACTTTAGAACTTTGAGAAGGATCACCAACTCCACAAAGAGTCGGTGAACTTAGTGGGAGGTTCATCTTCTGGTTCTCGACCCTTTAGGAAAAAAAAGAAGAACAAGAAGAAGAAAGCTAACAAGGTGCAAGTTCAGACTGGGACATTTGTGCAGGACCAGACCAAAAAGATCAAGTCCGATAAGAGTCAAGTTGAATGCTTCTTTTGTAAGAAGTGAGGGCATTAGAAAAGGAACTATCATTAGTACATTATCTCTCTGGATCCGAATAGATAGAGAAAGAAGCAAGCTATTGCTGGGCAAGATATTTATATGATAACTCCTTGCAATTTCTCTATTTATGATATTATTGACTGGGTATTGGATACCGGTAGCCCTTACCATATTTGCAATTCATTGCAGGGGTTGTAAGTCAGTAGGAGATTCGAGCAAGAAAAAATATTCCTGAATGTTAGAGATGGAAGACCAGTTCTAGTTCTAGCTTTAGAAATTCTAAAACTTGTATTTGAATCCCATATCGTTGTTCCTAGTGATTGTCATTTCTATCCTAGTTTTTTTTTAAATATCATTTCTGTAGCCCTTCTTTGTTAGATATGTGTGCCCTAGAAGCCAAAATTGACTGACACTTGTTATACACTTCTAAGGATAAAATTATAATTTTGACTATAAATGATAAAATAAATTATTTTTTATCACAATGTGTATTTAGTGTCTGTGATACATCCCTTGAGTTAGTGGCAATGATAATTCTTTTTTTCAAGAGTTGAAAATTCAAGACATGAATTTTTATTATCAACTCATAAAATGCTCCTGATCGTATGATCATCATGAGGATGGTGATTGATCCGAAAGATTGGTGTGCAATCGCTTCTTTATAGTAGATGAGTCTCGAGTCTATGGTGTAGAGATACTGGAGCGAGAGTATAGGTACTCGTTAGAGAATAAGAGCACTAAGCGTGACCACCTCGAGCAGTCATTAGGAAGTCTACCTTCTCGTCGATGGCTAGCTCGAAGCTGCAGTGGCATGTCTGGTTCTTTGACTTGAGGTGCATCGATAGTTTACCTTAAGGGTGTTATAGTTTGACTACACCATGACTCGATCTCCTAGCCATTCGGAATTCTAAGGTGTATGTTGGCTATAGCATGTTTATTATAGGAATTGGATTGCACCAAGAGAAGATCTATCTACCACGATAGATGAGGAGCAGCCCTATGATAATCATGAGAATCAAATTCATAAGCCCATGACCATGATAGAGTGAAATAATAGAAAGAGTTTCTATTAAGATTTTCATATTGGACTTAAATCGAATGATTAATTCATATGACAGAAATTAAGGTTTGATGAGTTCACCTTAACCCTGATCCGATTGGGGCTCAAGATAAAAGAACTTAATCACATAGGTAACTACACCGAGAGGTTCATTTTCAGCTCTGATGGATTCCCACCATATACTGCTAGGTATCACTGATGAATTTTGGGAACAATTAGAATAATTTGGATGATCGATCATTCTAGTTGTCTGAATCAGAAAAGTTCTGATCCATCGAAAGGTATTTCGATGATGTCGATGATGGAGATCATGACATATCTTATTATCATATAGAATTAAATCTAACTAGATCGCACAAATAAGAGTTTGGATCTAGATACCATCAACTGGACTAACCCAGTTTAATTGATTTGAATTAGATTCAATTAGGTTCAAGGAAATCGTGCTAGCACATGATTGAGCCCAATGTTTTCCTTCGATAATCATCAAATGTTGTCTCGACTGAGCCAAATATATTTGGGCTAACTCAGGTACCTTTACTTAGTCTGATTGGAGCTTGTCCAGATCAGAAAAGGATTATCTTAATTTATGAGATAAATTTGAGACAACACCTACCATTTTTCATCACCTGCTAATTCTTGTCTTTTGACTTTGGTCAAACGTTGACCTTTGATACTTACACAACTGCTCATGTATCATGCACCCATAGAAGAGCAGATGGGGGTTTGTCCCCCTACTAGAAAGAAGAAAGGAGGGGGTGCATGCCTAGGGAGGCATGCACCCAAGGATAATGACGCCTGGAGTCCCATACAGATGGGACTCCAGGTTGCTTCATGGAATAAACTTAGGTGGCGCCTAAGACTCTACTTTGACCAGTCTTGGCGCCACCTAAGGATGTTTGAGAGGAGCTCTCATCTGATTGGATTAGGTGATGTCATCCCACCAATCAGATTTAGATCTAATTGTATGAAGAGACATGATTGGTCGGGATGATGTCGCACTGCGTGGCGCAGCAATATCTATATAAATCCTATCTACGCCTAGGTTTAGAGAGGTTCTTCCCTTGCCCATGCCACATAGCCATCTCCCTCTCTCCTCCATGCCTACCTCTGATCCTCTCTCTCCTCTCTACGCCCAAGGGGCCTTGGGCTTCAGTTTGGTGCGATCCAAGCAAGAGAAAGGTGATAAGAAAGAAAGAAGATAGCACTGTTGTAAGAGACGATATTGGATCTTCAAAAGTTATTTTGAAGATCTTTAAGATCAGATCCAGATATAATCTTTGGAGAAAAGATTGAGAAGGAGGAGATATCCAAATCCTGTCTGAGTGGATACCGATAGAGGCCAGGCGATTGCATGGCTACATCCAAAACCTCAAGCAATCAGTAGGATCATCATAGGGTAATAAGATTACCCAAGAATAAGGTATAAATTAAATCTGATTTATTTTATTTTATTTTATTTTATTAGGTCCATTAAATTAGATTTGAAAAGTATCGGATCTAATTTAGATCTAAAATATTTCTCTTGGTCAAATCAGATTTGAACAAACCTGACTCAGAAAATAGAATTTTTTCCTTCATTCTGGCCAAAAATAATTATAAAATTTTAATAAAAAAATAAGTTTGTAATATGATTATGAATGGTGTTACTATTTTTTGTGGACATTTGAACAATGATGTGTATATACTATCACAACCTATTAACATAGTCTATTCAACTAGCGAGCATCCTAGAATAGATAGTGTGTCAGATATCTATTTATTGATGGATTTAGTGTATAGTGCAAAAGCATGGATTTCAAAGTAAAAATATGAAATCAAATAAACCAAACTCGAACCCTATGACCACCTCATTAGCAATTAAATCATATAACATGCATTTGTAACATAAGAGAAAGTATTAGAACGTACCTCTTATCGCTAAACCCTAAATTGACCCTGATCATCGGTAGCAGACCGTCAGGATTTCCACCAGGTGCCCACATGTTCACCCTCTAATGTTGATCCACACAGAGACTTGATCAAGACACCAGCACCTCTAATTTATATAATTAAAGTTCTAACAATAAGAACTTTAATTATAAGGGCAAGACCTTCTTAAGCCTTTATGTCACCTTCTTTGCCTCTCCTTATCTATCTTTCTTTTTCTTTTGTCTTCTTAATTTTCCTTCCTAATCTCTTAGTCTTAAGATGACTTCTTGTCCCTATAAAGATAAGGTCTAGACAAGAGAAGGAAAGAAAGAAAATTGGATAAAAAGAAACTCTTATAAGAAAGAAAAGATAATGTTCACACACCCCCGGACTCTTGATGCGCACCCTTATTTATAATGTATGTAGGGATGCCATCTAAAAGTCTCACACCCTTTCCATATCAATATCTCACACCCCATCATCAAATCTCACACCCATCTAAATTTTGCACCATTTAAAATTACGTGGACTTAGTCCAAGAGGTGCCTTAAAATAGAAGGACTCTTCGGACTAATTCTACATAGTTTTTCTATGAAGAGTCATGATGCATAAATATATGGTGCCATAATTCAAAGGTTTGGAATAGATTAGACGGCCATCTAATGGCTCTTAAAGGGATGCCCATTCATCAAGAAGGCGTGCAGATGTACTTTGAATAGTCAAAGTCCTAAGAGGCGTAAAGAAGAAGTGGGCGGCAAGGAGTCCAAAGCAGCAAGGACTCTTGGGCAACAAAACATCTTGGGCGAAAAACAATTTCATCTGCAGAAGGACTCTTCTATACCCCATATCTGATGTCCACTCAAATATAACAGTTTACGTGACATAACAATATTGAAAAAGTCAAAGAAGGTAGGCACCAACTTATTCCATGCGCCAAAGAGTCCTTTGCGCATGAAAGACTTCCCATGCATAAGAGAGAGACTCTCTGACACATGGGATGCAGGTATGTGGTGCCCAATCTGAATCCCAATCAATCCAAGTTAATCCAACTCAAGACCAAATCCTATTTGGCTCAAATCGGATCTTAATTAGCCCAAATCGGAAGCTAATTCAAATCCAATTCGAAACCAGGTGCTAGGGTTTGCAACATGTGCTAGCATGTTCATCTTGCAAACATGGTCTAATCCAATTAGACCCTTAATCAATTCTCTTTATGTGTGACCCATTAGATTTTACATCTAATCAGTAGTGAGTCTGGGTGTGATTTGATCTAATCTAGTTAGAACTCAACCAAACCGATTTAGGTTAAAACCAGCCAACCTAATTTGACTTAATTTAGAACACTTTCTAATTTAATAATTAAATTAAAATATTAATTTAATCAAATCCACAAGACATGATTGACGTCTAGCAACATATCATGACTATCTAAAAGATGTGAAATTTTGATGGAAATACCAAAAATATCCTTCAGTGAAAATTATCATGCAACTAGATCCTTCAATCTCCCTGCATCCTGAATATGACTCTGGGTATGAAAATATGTCAACCCCAATATCATATTCATTTCTCTTTCAATCTCATGATGATGATTCATTTAATGAAATATTAGAAACCATTTCTAATTTTCATGTTTTGATCAAAGTCTTCCTGAATCATCATTTGTTTGAAGCAAATGGGATGCTATTTCCTCTTACTAGGAGAGATCGATTCCATGTTAACCTACTCACAACCTTCATATATATAATCTATCATATCCAGATCATCTCGTACATAACTAAGTCATGAATGAGTATGAACCAAAATATGGATTTATATATATAAGATTCTATGGTAGTTTCAGGTCAAAGGATTACATGCACAAATTCCACTATGAGAACCATCTATTGACATGTAGATAAGACTCCATTAGATATTCTCAATTTGGATCAATTCAGTGAACTCATTCTCTAATGAGCACCCACATTCTTGTATTAGTGTCATACACAAGTTATTGTGAGATCAATCATCCCTCTCAATCGAGCATACAAAGAATGTGCTAGTCTTACCGAAAAACATTGATCCCTAACTCAATGTCCCATCGACTAGGAATATTTAAATTAGGATTTTAAGATTTTAGGTCTCACTAGTATGATCTCATCATAATCCTAAAACCATAGTCCTAATTTATAGGGTTCATCATAATCTTAAATAAATAATAAGACACTGCATATGATGAAATAAATGCCTTTATTTATTAAAAATGTCATTACATGAGTCTGGAAGATAAAGAACATTCTAATAAATTAGGCTTGAGGGCATATTCCTTTCAATCTCCCACTTGCACTAAAGCCAATCACCCTTATATTTTAATCCCATACAATCAAGGTGGCGATCAAACAGTTGCAGTGGTAAAGCCTTAGTGAATGGGTCTGCTATGTTGTTCTTTGTGTCCACTCGTTCTATGACTACATCTTGTCTTTCAATAATTTCTCGAACGAGATGGAAGCATCTCAGAATGTGTTTGGATTTATGATGAGACCTTGGTTCCTTTGCTTGAGCTACAACTCTAGTATTATCACAGTAAAGTGGTACTAAATTCTCAATTTCAGGAATAACTCCCAATTCAGTGATGAACTTCTTCATCCAGACAGCTTCCTTGGCGGCTTCACTTACAGCTATGTATTCTGCTTCAGTGATTGAGTCAGCTACAGTTGGCTACTTAGTACTTTTCCAACTTACTGCTCTACTGTTCAGAGTAAATACATACCCTAAAATGGATTTGCTATCATCTGGGTCTGATTGAAAACTAGAATCAGAATATGCTTCTAATTTAAGATCAGAACCTCCATATACTAGAAAAATATCTTTAGTCCTTCTCAAGTACTTAAGAATATTTTTCATAGCTTTCCAATGATCCTCTCCTGGATCAGCTTGAAATCTACTTGCAATGCCTAAAGCATAAGCAACATCAGGCCTTGTACATAACATGGCATACATTATTGATCCAACAGCCGAAGCATAAGGAATAGAACTCATTCTATTTCTCTCTTCAAGGTGTCTTAGGAGACATCTTTTTAGAGAGATGTATGCCTTGACTCATGGATAAATAACCTCTTTTACTCCCATCCATACTGAATCTTTTCAGTATTAAGTCAATGTACCTTAATTGGGACAAGCCTAGCATCCTCTTAGATCTATCTCTATAGATCTTTATTCCTAGTATATAGGATGCTTCTCCTAAATCTTTCATGGAAAAACTTATTTGATAGCCATAATTTGACTGATTGTAACATTGGGATATCATTCCCAATGAGTAGTATGTCATCTACATACAGAACCAAGAAGACTATGGTTCTCCCACTAGTTTTCTTGTACACACATGGTTCATCAACATTCTTGATAAAACCAAACTCTTTTACTGTTTCATCAAAATGGATGTTCCAACTCCTTGATGCTTGCTTTAATCCATAAATGGATCTCTTAAGCTTGCATACCTGATTTGGTTTCTCATTTGACTCAAATCCCTCTGGCTGTGACATATAGACCTCCTCCTCAAGAAAACCATTAAGGAAGGCAGTCTTTACATCCATTTGCCATATTTCATAATCGTGGTATGCTGCTATAGCAAGCATAATCCGAATAGATTTGAGCATGGCAATAGGTGAAAATGTTTCATCATAATCAATCCCCTATTTTTGCCTAAAATCCTTAGCCACCAATCTGGCCTTATAGGTTTCAATTTGACCATCAGCTCCAATCTTTTTCTTAAAAATCCATTTGCATCCAATAGGGTTTATATCCTCTGGTGCATCCACCAAAGTCCATACTTTGTTGGTGTGCATGGATTCCATTTTGGATTGCATGGCAGCCAGCCATTTGTAAGAGTCCTTACTTTTGACTGCTTCCGCATAGGTCAGAGGTTCATCATTTTCAATGACTTGGGCTTCATTGTTCTCAATAATGAAACCATACCTCATAGGTGTATTTTGTACTCTTTTAGACCTATGGATAGGAGTTATGTGTTCTGGTTCTTTTATATGATTATATGGTTGAGAAATTTCTATTTGTTTTTCTTGAACTTCACTAAGTTCAATATTTCTGCCACTGCCCTTTTCTAGGATAAATTCTTTTTCCATGAAAATGGCATGCCTACTTACAAATACCTTTTGTTCAGTAGAATGGTAGAATATATATCCTATACTATTTCTAGGATATCCTATAAATAGACATCTGTCTGATCTAGCATCAAGTTTATGTCCAAAATTTTTTTTGACATAAGCTGGACAACCCCATATCTTAAGATACTTAAGATTAGGTTTCTTACTTCTCCATATGTCATATGGAGTACTAGATATAGATTTAGAAGGAACTCTATTCAAGATGTAAATTACAATCTCAAGAGCATGACCCTAGAAGGAAATAGATAAATCAGTGAAGCACATCATGGATTGTATCATATCTAATAAGATACGATTTTTTCTTTCGGCTACACCATTTAATTATGGTGTATAAGGAGGCATCCATTCAGAGAGAATTCCTTCAACTTTAAGATAGTCTAGAAACTCACTAGATAAGTATTCTCCTCCCCGATCAGATCGAAGGATTTTTATACATTGTCCAGTTTATTTTTCGACCATACTTTGATACTCTTTAAATTTATCAAAGGCTTCTGATTTGTGTTTCATAAGATACACATATCCAAACCTAGATAAATCATCAGTAAATGTAATAAAATAAGAGTATCCTCCTCTGGCTTGAGTTGTCATAGGACCACATACATCCATATGTACAAGTCCTAATAACTCATTTGTCCTTTCTCTATGTCCATTAAATGGAATCTTGGTCATTTTACCCATGAGGCATGATTCACAAGTTCCTAATGATTCATAATCAAAAGGATCAAAGAACTTTTCTTTGTATAACTTGTTAATCCTAGCCTCACTAATATGACCTAATTGACAATGCCAAAGTAAAGTATTATTTATGTCATCTCTCTTACATTTTCCATTTTCATCAATATGAAATATATTATCATCCAAACATAGAGTCAACAAACTATTGCTAAATATGCCAAAACAAATATTTTCATTAGAATATTTGATCGAGCAACCTTCGCTCGTTACATTAAGACTATAATCTTGTTTTAATAATAAGGGTATAGATATAATATTTCTAATGATCTTAGGCATGTAATAACAATTTGTAAGCTCTAAGATCTTTTCATAAGATAGCTTCAATATATTTATCCCTACAGCTTCTGCTTGGATAGACTCTCCTCCAGCGCCATAGAGCTTGAAGTCACCTTTCTTCAAACTCTTAATTTTCTGCAGCCCCTGCAAAGATTTGCAGATATGAAAACCACAGTCGGTATCTAATACCCAAGAATTTGAAATAAAAGAATTTAATGATAATATAGTATGTATCTTATACATACCTTTTGGTGCATTATTTGCACCAGACTTCACGGTTGCAAGGTAAGCCTTGCAATTCCTCTTTCAATGGCCTGCTTTGCCATAATAAAAATAGATCATTTGTTCGGAAATCTTCTTCCCCTTTTTCTTCTTATTTATACCACTTTTAGGATTCACCCTTCTCTTTGAACCCTTTTTTCCTACCTTCTTCATGGAGATCCCTTCCACAAGAAGAAGAGGAGCCTTATCTTTCTTGATATGCCTTTCTACTGTCTTGAGCATATTTAACAGCTCAGGCAATGAAGAATTCAGTTTGTTCATATGATAGTTCACGACAAACTGAGAAAATGATTTTGGGAGTGATTGCAGGATCAAATCCTAACTTAACTCTCCATCCATTATAAAACCTAATTGACTTAATCGAGTGATTAGATCAATTACCATCAAAACATGATTTTGTATGGATGTTCCTTCTATCATTCTTGTATGAAATAATTGCTTAGATATCTCATATCTAGCAGTTCTACTATGCTCTCCATAAAGCTCTTTTAGATTGAGCAATATGGACTGAGTGTCCATGCTATCATGCTACCTCTATAATTCATTATTCATAGAGGCAAGTATGATGCATTTGACCGTAAGAAAATCATTTTGCCACATCTTGTATGTGAACTTATCTTCATCCGTGGCATCATTTTCTAATGGCTTAGGATCAGGGGCATCAAGAATATAGGAGAGTTTTTCTTGACTGAGTACTAATTTTAGGTTTCTCAACCAGTCAACATAATTTTGACTAGTCAATTTATTTGAATCCAAAATTGAATGTAATGAAAGTGAAGAAGCCATTTAATCTACATAATAAAGAATAATATATAAGCAAACAATTCATGATGACAAAAACATAATTAAATTAGGACTTTAATTTAATTTTATCTCCCACTAAAAATCATAACCCTCTTATTGATTTTCTTAGTGAGAATAAGATCCTAATTTCTTATAAAAAGTCTTGTGGTTGCACAACAAACCTATTATAAGTTCAAAGGTAGGAAACTCTTTCCAATTGCATTTTATGCAACTCTCAAAAACTTTTGCCTCTAAAATATTAATAGCCTTGTGTTGGCACAACAAACTTCAATATTTTAGTTTAAGTAGAATCCTTCATTTTTATACAGTTAAAATTGAAATATAACTACTTTTGTGGTTACACAATAAAGTAGTATATTCAAAATACTGTAAGCATCTTAATGTACTAGATTAATATTACATCTTTCCTCATGATAGATCTTGTGGTTACACAACAGAACTAACATGGTTCTAGACATAATAAGAAACTAGTATGAAGGAAGGCCTTAATGTAGTGAATATAATATTAAGCATTTCAATCTAGAATTAAATTAATCGAATCGACTAGGTAAATGGAAGAGAAATGGGAGTTCCACCATTGCATTCCTTAGACACCAATAAATTGGCTAGGTCAGATAACGAAATCAATTAAAAAACTATGTTCTCTTTACCAATCAAGAACCATTTTTCCTAGACACCGATTGATCAATTAGACATCCTGACTGATTCAGCTAAAGATTAATTACACTACAACTTAATATAATTTTTTTTATAGAGGGATTTAAATGGTCTCAATGCACATATTGATTTAAAATAAACTAAATGCATCATAGCATTAATTATGATAAAATTTATATATGTCAATTAACATGTATAATTATTCTAGGACAACCATCATTATATAGTAAATACTTTCCACTATATCAGGGCAACCTTTACAGAATAATATATACAACAAAATCTTATTATCATAAGAAAAAGAATATGATCTCATCATATAAAATTAAAATATGTTAAAAATATTATATTATATTTTTCATTTATGTCATTATACTATAAGCAAAGCATTATATGATTTAACCTAATAAAGCTTGCTTTGATACCACTGATAGATTTGGTGTACAGTGCGAAAGCATGATTTTTGAAGTAAAAATATGAAATCAAATAAACCAAACCCGAACTCTAAGACCACCTCATTAGCAATTAAATTATATAACATGCATTTGTAACATAAGAGAAAGTATTAGAACATACCTCTCATTGCTAAACCCTAAATTGACCCCGATCATCAGTAGCAGACCATCAGGGTTTCCACCAGGTGCCCACGTGTTCACCCTCCAACGTTGATCCACACAGAGACTTGATCAAGACACCAGCACCTCTGATTTATATAATTAAAGTTCTAATGATAAGAACTTTAATTATAAGGGCAAGACCTTCTTAAGCCTTTATGTCACCTTCCTTGCCTCTCCTTATCTATCTTTCTTTTT
Source organism: Cocos nucifera (assembly GCA_006176705.1). Classification (NCBI taxonomy): domain Eukaryota; kingdom Viridiplantae; phylum Streptophyta; class Magnoliopsida; order Arecales; family Arecaceae; genus Cocos; species Cocos nucifera. The sequence continues at coordinate 22,084 of QRFJ01005144.1, forward strand.
ACTTTTATTTTCTTAATTTTCCTTCCTAATCTCTTAGTCTTAAGATGTCTTCTTGTCCCTATAAAGACAAGGTCTAGACAAGAGAAGGGAAGAAAGAAAATTGGACAAAAAGAAACTCTTGTAAGAAAGAAAAGATAATGTTCACACACCCCCGGACTTTTGATGCGCACCCTTATTTATAATGTACGTAGGGGTGCCATCTAAAAATCTCACACCATTCCCATATCAATATCTCACACCCCATCATCAAATCTCATATCCATCTAAATTTTGCATCATTTAAAATTATGTAGACATAGTCCAAGAGGTGCCTTAAAATAGAAGGACTCTTCGGACTAATTCTACGGAGTTTTTCTATGAAGAGTCATGATGCATAAATATATGGCGCCATAATTCAAAGGGTTGGATTAGATTAGATGGCCATCTAATGGCTCTTAAAGGGATGCCCATTCATCAAGAAGGTGTGGAGATGTACTTTGAATAGTCAAAGTCCCAAGAGGCATAAAGAAGAAGTGGGCGGCAAGGAGTCCAAAGCGGCAAGGGCTCTTGGGCGACAAAACATCTTGGGCCAAAAAAAAATTTCATTTGCAGAAGGACTCTTCTGTGCCCCATATCTGATGTCTATGCTTATATAAAAGTTTACGTGACATAACAATATTGGAAAAGTCAAAGAAGGTACATGCCAACTTATTCCATGCGCCAAAGAGTCCTTTGCGCATGAAAGACTTCCCATGCATAAGAGAGAGTCTCTCTGGCATATGGGATGTAGGTATGTGGCACTCAATCTGAAGCCCAATCAATCTAGGTTAATCCAACTCAAGACCAAATCCTATTTGGCTCAAATCGGATCTTAATTAGCCCAAATCGGAAGCTAATTCAAATCCAATTCGAAACCAGGTGCTAGAGTTTGCAACATGTGCTAGCATGTTCATCTTGCAAACATGGTCTAATCCAATTAGACCCTTAATCAATTTTTTTTATGTGTGACCGATTAGGTTTCACATCTAACCAACAGTGAGTCTGGGTGTGATTTGACCTAATTTGGTTAGAACTCAACCAAACCGATTTAGGTCAAAACCAACCAACCCAATTTGACTTAATTTAGAACACTTTCTAATTTAATAATTAAATTAAAATTTTAATTTAATCAAATCCACAAGACATGATTGATATCTAGCAACATATCATGACTATCCGAAAGATATGAAATTTTGATAAAAATACCAAAAATATCCTTCAGTGAAAATTACCATGCAACTAGATCCTTCGATCTTTCTGCATCCTGAATATGACTCTGGGTATGAAAATATGTCAACCCCAATATCATATTCATTTCTCTTTCAATCTCATGATGATGATTTATTTAATGAAACATTAGAAACCATTTCTAATCATGCTTTGATCAAAGTCTTCCTGAATCATCATTTGTTTGAAGCAAATGGGATGCTATTTCCTCTTACCAGGAGAGATCGATTCCATGTTAACCTACTCACAACCTTCATATATATAATCTACCATATCCAGATCATCATGTACATAACTGAGTCATGAATGAGTATGAACCAAAATATGGATTTATATATATAAGATTTTATGGTAGTTTCAGGTCAAAGAATTACATGCACAAATTCCACTATGAGAACCATCTATTGACATGTAGATAAGACTCCATTAGATATTCTCAATTTGGATCAATTCAATGAACTCATTCTCTAATGAGCACCCACATTCTTGTATTAGTGTCATACACAAGTTATTGTGAGATCAATCACCCTCTCAATCGAGCATACAAAGAATGTGCTAGTCTTATTAGAAAATATTGATCCCTAACTCAATGTCCCATTGACTAGGAATATTTAAATTAGGGTTTTAAGGTTTTAGGTCTTACTAGTATGATCTCATCATAATCCTAAAATCATAGCCCTAATTTATAGGATTCATCATAATCTTAAATAAATAATAAGATACTACATATGATGAAATAAATACCTTTATTTATTAAAAATGTTATTACATGAGTCTGGAAGATAAAGAACATTCCAATAAATTGGCTTGAGGGCATATTCCTTTCACTTATGGCACTGTAGGCTAGGTCACATAAATAAGAACAGAATAAGTTGACTCAAGAGAAAATCCTCGAAATCAGTGATTGTAAATCACTTCCAACCTGTGAGTCTTGTCTTCTTGGTAAAATGACTAAGTCACCTTTTACTGGAAAAGATGAGAGAGCCACTGAGCTCTTAGGTCTAGTACATACTGATGTATGTGGACCAATGAGCATAAGTGCCAGGGGTAGATATGTCTACTTCATCACTTTCATAGATGATCTATCCAGATATGGATATATCCCTCCGATAAAACATAAGTAGGATTCTTTTGAAATATTCAAACGATTCCAAAGTGAAGTAGAAAACAAACTGGAAAGAGTATTAAAACTCTTCGATATAACCGAGGAGGAGAATACCTTTTCGATGAGTTTCTCACATATCTAGGAGAGAATGAGATTCTCTTCCAATGGACTTCTCTAGAAATACCACAACATAATGGTGTGTCTAAAAGAAGAAATCTGACTCTATTAGACATGATCTGATCCATGATAGGTTTTGCCAGCTTGCCAATATCCTTTTAGGGATATGCACTCGAATCAACTTGTTATCTATTAAATAGGATTCCAAGTCTATAGTTAAGACTCCATATGAGATATGGATAGGACATAAGCCAACACTTTCATACCTTAGATATGATGGTGATCGGCTTATGTCAAATAATTAATTACAGATAAACTTGAACCTAAGTCTGATAGGTGCACATTTATAGGATATCCAAAAGAAACCAAAGGATACTATTTCTACCATGCTGATGAACAAAAGGTGTTCGTCAGTCTTAAGGCAACCTTTTTGGAAAAAGGGTTCCTTGGTGAAGAAACTGTTGCCTCTAAGATTGAACTTGATGAAGTTCAATAGGTAGAAAAATCAACAGCTGTAGCTGAACCTGAGTTGGATTTAATTAGATCATATCTAGAGTCCAGTGTACCTATACCATTAAGATGATCTGATAGAGTACCACATCATTCAAATAGATACTATGATTTCTTGATCCAAGATGATGATCCCATCGAACTCGATGAGAATGATGAGAATCCGATCATCTATATGGATGCTATGCAGAGATCTAATTTTGAAAAATAGATTAAGGCCATGAAATCCAAAATGGAGTCCATGAAGGTCAACGATGTATAGACATTGGTTGATCCATCCAAAGGGATTAAATCCATTGGGTGTAAATTGATCTTCAAAAGAAAAAGAGGCACAGATGGAAAGGTGAATATCTATAAAGCCCATCTGGTTGCCAAGAGATATCGTCAATGTTATGGTATTGACTATGATGAAATATTTTTTTTTCTATGGCAATGCTCAAATTCATTTGGATTATGCTTGCAATTGTTGACCATTTGGACTATAAGATCTAGCAAATGGATATGAAGACAGCTTTTCTGAATGGAGAGTTGACTAAAGAGGTATATATGATACAACCTAAAGCATTCACATCGATAGATGAGTCCAAGATGTGCAAGCTTCAAAGATCCATTTATGGACTGAAGCAGGCATCTCGAAGTTGGAACATGCAGTTTGATAAAATGATCAAAACGTATGGCTTCATTAAGAATGGAGAAGAATCCTATATTTATAAATGGGCAAATGGTCTATCAGTATTATTCCTTGTCTTGTACATGGATGATATTCTCTTAATCGAGAATGGCATTCCCGCACTACAGGGAATAAAAGTCTGATTGTCATCACAATTCGCCATGAAAGACTTGGATGGAGCATCCTACAACCTAGGGATGAAGATCTATAGGGATAGATCTAAAAGAATATTTGGGTTATCCCAATCTACGTACATAGATACTATGCTGAAGAGGTTCAGCATGGAGAATTCTAAAAAGGGCTATCTTCCGATAGGCCATGAAATTTCTCTATCTAAGAAGGATTGTCCGACAACTCTTGAAGAGAGAGAGCATATGAGTAGAGTCCCATATGCTTCGATAGTGGGATCTATCATATAAGCCATGATGTGTACGAGACTAGATGTGGCATACTCACTAGGAGTAGTAAATAGATATCAGTTTGACCCTGAAGAAAATACTGAAAAATGGTTAAAACCATCCTTAAGTATTTGAGAATTACGAAGAACCAATGGTTGGTATATAATGAGTCAGATATAAAACTTATGGGATTTACAGATTTTAGCTTTCAATCTGACCATGATGACAGCAGAAGCGTATTGAGATATATCTTTACTCTAAATGGTGTAGCTATTTACTGAAAGAGTTTCAAACAGCATACTATGGCAGACTCTATTTATGAAGCAGAGTACATTACAACATCAGATGCCACGAAGAAAGTTGTGTGGCTGAGGAAGTTTATAACCAAGCTCGAAGTAGCACCTTCCCTAGATGATCCGATCCTGCTCTACTATGACAGCACTAATGCCATAGCTGAGGCGAAGGAACCAAAGGCACACCAATAGATGAAGCACACTCTACGCCACTTTCATCTGATTCGAGAGATCGTGGATAGAGGTGACACTACTACAAAAAAGAGCTATGGCAGCGATTCATAACTACTACCGTAGCTCAAAAAATCACTGCCATAGGCTATGACAGTAGTTTTCTAACCGCTGCTACTACGGTCGTCGTCGTAGCTCTATGGCAGTGGTTGTTGCAGTGGTTGTTAGAACCACTGCCATAGATAGCCTATTGTGATGGATTATAAATTACTATAATAGATCGATCTATAGCAGTGGTTATATAACTACTGCCATAGATTATCTATAGCAGCGGTTACATAACCGCTGCCATAGGTAATCTATAGCAGTGGTTTCTTAACCGCTGTCATAGGTCTAATGCAGTGGTTGATACCATTTATACCAGAGACCTATGGCAGTGATTGGCATGGATATGATAGTGGTTATAAAACCACTATCGTAGATCTTGAATAATTAAAAAATAAAATTTTTATTTTTTATATATTTTATCTAATAAATATAAATATATAATATAAGAAAATATAATAAATATAAAAATTATTCTAAAATGCTAAAATTATATTATCAAATAAAATTTATTATAATATTTTTTAAAAAAAATAAAATACTTCAAAAGTCTCCTAAATCTACATCGTCGTCATCGTCGTCATCGTCGTCATCGGGAGCCGGAGCTAGAGCTGAAGCCAGAGTCGGAGCCAGAGCTGGAGCTGAAATGTAGGCCAACATATTCTCGAAGCTCGTGACTTCAAAATATGCATTGAGCATGTTAGATATATGTGCCCTAGAAGCCAGAATTGGCTGACACTTGTAATACACTTCTAGGGGCAAAATTATAATTTTGACTAAAATCAATAAAATGGGTTATTTTCTATCACATATGTGTATTTAGTGTCTGTGATACATTCTTTGAGTTAATGATAATAATAATTCATATTTTCAAGAGTTGAAAATTTAAGACATGAATAATCATTATTAACTCATAAAATGCTTCCGACCATAGGATCATCATGAGGATGGTGATTGATCCGAAAGGTTGGTGTACAATCACTTTTCTTTAGTAGATGAGTCTTGAGTCTATGGTGTGGAGACATCAGAGCGAGAGTACAGGTACTCGTTAGAGAATGAGGGCACTGAGCGTGACCACCTCGAGTAGTCATTAGGAAGTCTACCTTCTCGTCAATGACTGACTCGATGCTGCAGTAGTGTGTCTGGTTCTTTGACCTGAGATGCATCGGTAGTTCACCTTGAGGGTGTTATAGTTTGACTACACCATTACTCGATCTCCTAGCCATCTGGAAAATCCCTGAGGTGTATGTTGGCTATAGCATGTTCATTGTAGGAACTGGATTGCATCAAGATGGAATCTATCTACCTCGGTGGTAGAGGAGCAGCCCTATGATGATCATGAGAATCAAGTCCAGAAGCCCATGGCCATGGCAGAGTGAAATAATAGAAAGAGTTTCTATTTAGATTTTCACATCGGACTTGAATCGAATGATTACATCATATGACAGACACTAGGGTTTGACGAGTTCACCTTAACCCTAATCTGATCGGGGCTCAAGATAGAAGAACTTAATCACACAGGTAGCTGCACCAAGAGGTTCGCATTCAGCTCTGATGGGTTGCCACCATATACTGCTAGGTGTCACTGGTGGATTTTGGGAGCAATTAGAATGATTTAGATGATCGATCATTCTAGCTGTTCGAATCAGAAGAGTTCTGATCCATCGAAAGGAGTTTCGATGATGTCGATGATAGAGATCATGACATATCCCATTACCATACAGAACTGAACCTAACTGGGTCACACAAACAAGGGTTTGAATCTGGTGATCATCAATTGAACTGATCCAGTTCAATTGATCTGAATGAGATTCAATTAGGTTCAAGGAAATCGTGCTAGCACTCGATTGAACCTAACGTTCTTCTTTTACTATCATAAATAGTTGTCCTGACTGAGCCAAAGGAGTTTGTGCTCATTCAGAGGCCTTCACTTGGTCTGACTGGAGTCTGTCCAGGTCAGAAAAGGTTGTCTTATTTTGTAAGACAATACCTGCCATTTTTGGTCACCTGCCATTTCTCGTCCTTTGACTTTGGTCAAAAGTTGACCTTTGATTGGTCAAATATTGACCATTGACACTTTGACTTCTATCCATGTGTCATGCACCTATTGGAGAGCTGGTGGGGGCTTGTCCCCCTACCAGAACCTGGCAAGGAGGAGGGCACATGCCACCCTTGGTGTGTGCCCAAGCTAGAGACGCCTAGGAGTCCCTATTGGACAGGGACTCCATCTTCTTTTTGGATTCCAATTAGAGTTCTCCTAAGAACCAACTTTGACTGGTCTTAGGCATCATCTAAAGAGGAATCCAAGGAACTCTATTCCCACTAATCATATTTAGATCTGATTTCACAAAGAGTTGTGATTGGTTGGGAAGAAGAGGAGTTGGATCACAGACAGTCTATAAATAAGACCCTACGCCCAACCCAAAGAGGATTGGAAAGGAATTCAATTCCCACACCTCAAGGCCTCCTCTCCCCTCTTCCTTCATGCCAAACCCACCTTCTCCCTCTCCTCTCCATGTCCAAAGTGGATTGGGTCCTTGGTTGGTGCAATTCAGACGAGAGAAAGGTGACTGAAAGCTAGAAGGCTGCGCTGCTACATAGGACAATTGCTGATCATCGAAAGGTGTTTTGAAGATCCTTCAGATTAGATCCAGATCTGATTTTTGGAGATATGATGGAGAAGAAGAGGATCGCCAGATTCAGTTCGAGTGGATACCGATAGAGGCCAGGCACTTGCGTGGCTAGATCCAGAACCTTCCGTTGCTTACAGGATCATCAATGGATAATAGGATTACCCTACATCAAGGTAAATTAAATTTGATTTAATTTATTTTGATTTTATTTTTATTATTAGAATAATAAGAATCAGATCTGAAATATTCCAAATTTAATTAGGATCAAAGAAAAAAAATTTTAAAATATATCTCTTGATCTGATCAGATCTAAACAAACCTACTTCGAAAAATCAGGATTTTCCTTCAGAGCATCGACATCATGTCTCTCATGATGCCGTCCAGATGAGATGCGCGCTCCTCAGCCTGATCTACCCACATCGTAGCATGATCTGCCCATGCCAATGCCTCCTCAAGCTCCTCCCAACTAACAACACTAGAAGTCTATGAGGAGATGCTCGCCTCAGACCAGTAGCTCATTGACGTGTGTTCGGGCCTGCATCGGATCCTCCCAAAGTGCTCAGGCCCCAAGACCTGAGATAGATGGTCATGGGGCCCAGAAGTATCCGAGCCCTTGCTTGCGAGCATATCTAACTGATCTTATAATTATAAATTAAAATAAAATTTTATAAGAAATGCTATAATACTAATCATATATACTAATATATTTAATACTTACAAAAATATGCCCGATCATAATGTTCATCAACCTACCCATCTTGTCCGTACGACTGGATCGAAAGATCTCGCTACAGCTGGACATCACTCCATCTCTCATCAGCTATAATAAAGAATAAATTTATCAAAAAGATGATAAAAAATATGAATTTAATTTATCTAGTAAAATTTAAAATTAATTATCTCTCTATACACACGATTGGTCATAGACTCGCAGTCTAGAATGTGTGTATACTCCTGGACTGCATGGTTCTCCCCATTCTGACGAAAGGTAGCCTAACAAGTATTTAAATAAATAATAAATATTTAAAAAATATTTAAATAAAACTTTAAGCATATTGAAAAATTTAAAAGTTAGGAATTTTATCTCAAACTCCTAGCTCCTCTAATGTCTAACCATCCTCTCCCACTGACTCGGAGGACAGTCCTGTATCTAGGGAACATGCTCCTGCAGAGTGTCTCGTCGGTGCTCGAGCCATCCTCTATGGAGCTTGACCTTGTAACCTCGGTACAACTCTCCGAACTTCTTCAGTCGGGCATCTCGACCCCTCTCATGATCGAGAAAGTCGTACCTCCTCTGCATAAATTTAGCAAAAATTAGTTACAAAATTATTCTAATCAAACATATATAGTATAAACATATAAAATGCATAAATATAACGAATATGTATGTACTTACTCATATCTCCTCCCATACCCGATCCCTGATAATAGCATCCATCAAATGTCAGTCTCTGGCTCTATGGAAATGATGTCCGACCGTCTCACAAGCACTCTAAAAAAGGAATGCATCTTCCGCACGGTCTTCCCTACCGACCTCTCCTCCGCATCGTAATAGACCATCACCTGATGCTAGTGGTTTCACATGTGTGCCATACGTGTGGGACCGTAAAGTATCCAACTGGATGATGCACCTGCAATGCAAATACGTTATGCAAATATATAAGTATATAAATACTATATAAAAAATAAAGTTGTGCTAATATAATAAAAATGTATACATAGATGCCTGCGATGGTAGAGGCTCAGTTGCCGATGGAGTAGATGCCATCGATGGAGTAGATGCCAAGGGTGGAGGTCCCTGAGCAGCTGATATCGAGGTGGATGGAGTATGCTCCGACTGCTCCTCGGATGCTGAACTACACGTAACCCACCGAGGGGTAGGGGTGAAAGCTAGATGGTATTTCGGTGCCATCGTGACCTGCAAAGTTAATGAACATTAATCAATATAACATTGTGACATATCAAATTCTATTCACTCGAAAGCTGAGCTGACTCCATGCCTGAGACAGTCGGCTCCATGCCTGAGACATCTGGCTAGGGTCCTCCCCTAGCCATCTCAATCACGGCCTGAGCCAGCTCGGCTGCTGATAGGAATGTGATGTTGTCGTTAAGACACTATGTTTATCAATTTAATCCAACTTCTTAAAATAATTAAAAATCCATAGATAGCAGTGAGTCAAGTCGAATCCACAGGGAAGGTAGTGTTTTTAGATTTGAAATCTTTGATTTTACAAAAGAAAAAGAAAAGAGAAGAGTTTTGGGATCAAAAGTGAAGTCAAAAAATAAAAAGCAAAAATTAAAAGATGTAGGAATTTAAACTTGGTATTAAGATCTACTAGTTAGATCTTAGCATCTATTTACAATAAAATAAAAAATATAATAATTTAAAGTGCAGAAATTAAATTACAAAAAAAATATAAAATTAAAGAGCATAAAAATAAATATTGCATTAAAAAGTTCATAATTTAAATACATAAAATAAAAAGAAAATAAAATAGGCATATCCCTGATCTTGGATCGGCATTGGTGGAAAGATGGTGTAGAAGCCCAGCTCTTCTCCTTGGCACCAATTGCTTTGAAGCAGCCATTAACCCATAGCCTAGCTTCACCCTGTACCAAAGCTTCACCTTGATCGGAGATGTTGATTTCTGAAGGCCTGGGTCCTTTTTATAGAGCTAGGGAGGCTAGATATTTTTCTTAGAGGCAATGTGGGACTAAGGGTTTTTTAATCATGAAAATATGAAGAAATCTGAGTGAAATTTGGATTAAAATTGCCCCTATTGAGTTCTTTTAATTCTGGCTATTGGATGGTGATCCGATGCTTCCAAAAATATCAAAAATAGATGTGTAATGGCTCAGATCAGTCGGATTAATTTCTTATCATTGGATCGCACTTGATGGAGGAATTTATGCCGTTGATCATGCGCTTGAGAGTTTGATCGCCATCGGGAGCCTTCTGGATCGTCGGATCGAAGCTGGAATCAAGCGCTGCTATCCGATGGCGATCCAAGTGAAATCAGCAATCGAAAAAAAATGTTGACCATCCGATCCTGACCGCAAACAACCACCACCGCATGATCGCGCGTTTACTATTCCTATGGACCGCGTGGACCGGCCACATCGTGCACCGTAACCAATCAATGCCTTCTATTGACAGATGAAAAGACCAAAATGCCCTGTGAACCATGATGAATTTTCTATAAACCCTTTAGGGGTCTAGGTCCACCACGTGGCAGACTCTGATTCGTCGGTGTCTGCTGAGCTGGCGGTCCATACTATTCTGTAGACCAGTTGATGACTTTTAGGCTTGAGTCGGCTAGCATGGATGGCTTGGCGCACCGGCTTGATCGGCTTGACTCGGTGCATTTGGATGCATCGACTGCTACGGCATGGCGGCTTAAGCCGTTTGAGCTGTATGTTATTTTTCATTTAAATTTTTTTATTTTATTTCTTTAGAAATTCATATTTTTTCCGTTTTAGCTCTGTTTTACTCCAAATATATTTCGTTACGATCAAAAAAATAATCTCTTTTCATTGATTATAAAATTTTATTTTTTAATTTTTATTATTTTATAATTAATTTTTTAATTAATAAAAATATGAATTTCTCAAAAATTATATATAAATTGATCATTAATTCTTAAAAATTAATATAAATTAATTAATAAATTAATATTTTTATTGATAAATTTATGATACTTATCATACCTTCCAACTTAAGCTTTGCTCGTCCTCGAGTAAAGAAAGAATTTAGTTTTAAATATCTTTTTAACTTTAGAGTTTCAAATTTTACGTAAGCAGTTTTCAAAATGGCCATTGATATTTAGTAGAGCTTAAGTGAGATATATCATTAGAGTATTAATACATATCAATAAAAAAATTAAGTAAAGAGCATTAAATTTTTTTGAACTTTTTCTGAATTATCCCATCTTTATCTCTAATTTGTCTAAACTTTCATATAGACAAGTGTATTGCTACTTCCATCCTTCATTTATTGATTTTTATTTTTATATTGTCCACTTTTTTATTCGAATATTATTGCTTACTTAGATAATGGGATCCGATTACTCAGTGGAAAACTAATATTTTTTTTTTAACATTGTACCACTATTGAGTGTCTTAACCCCTTAAGCTTTCTATTTGATCCATGTAGCGAGTCTTGGGCCAATGACTCCCAAACCAGTTGGCTTTAGGGCACTAGGTATAGAATATCCCTCGGGCTTACTAGCTTGAATCAAATAGGCTATGAGTTAAGACTAGCTTTACAATGAGCTTCTTTGTCCTTTCCATCTTTCGACACGAAACTCAATGCTTGCTTAGGCAAAGAGGCCCGGTTACTTAGTGAGAAATACTTGAAAATTATTTTATTAAAATAAATTTATTATATGAAGAAATATATAGTTATCCTACACAAGTCTATAAAAAGTAGACTTTTCTTTGATGCTAGTAGAAATAATTAGAAATGCTTCAAAAAAATACTTTTTTATGTTCTAGACTTAACTCTTTATTGAATTTTCTTAATACTTGATTCCTCAATATCTCATAAATTTTTTGATCTATGTATCAATTTTCTTTTAAAAATGCTTAGTTTAATTCGATTCTTAAGCATAATCAGGTGTCTAAATACTAAATACTAACTTTTAAGGACTTAATATTTAAAATTTTTATTTTTCTCCCCCTAACTTAATCGACATTGTCCTCAATGGAGAAGAAAAAAATAATAAAGGGTGTAATAAAGAACATGAAAGAATACACCTGACTATATTTTTGGTCCATCACATGCCTTTGAAAATTTGGGCTCTCTCTCCAACTTATTCAAATTATCCTAAAAAAAAATCAACTAAAAAGATAAATTAGATAAAAATTAAATATTGGGTTGCCTCTTAATAAACGCTAAGTTTACTGTCTTCAGTCAGACACAATGCAGCTCACTATCCTGTATCGAATATTGGATTGATAAATTTCAATGGTTTTGGATTGCCAATTTCAGAAAGTTGATTTATAATCTTATTATTGATATAATCATTATTAATTTTAGAGATATAATTTATGATCCCATTCTCAGACCCATATTTATTAAGAATTTTTTCTATTTATTCTTCTAAAATACTCATGAATGGAATTTTAGGAGTTAAGTTTGATTCAATAGATGCTGGAATGGTGACTAAAGGCTGTTTTAATTTTGGAGGTAAATTAATGTAATCTTGCTTAAAGAACTCAATTGATATTTCATTACATGCCTCTTGATTTTTGTAAGAAGAATCGGCTTCTAGGATTGAAAGGAACAGACTTTTGGGTTTATAAGTCTCGGGTAAATCATCTATTCTCTTTTCCTTTTTTTCTATCTCATTTAAACTAGAAGTAGCATCAGTACTAATTTCTGGCTCGGATTCTTCTATGTGATTAGTCTCAGTACTAACCAATTTTTCTAAATTTTTATTTTAGCTAGCGTCAGTACTAGCCTCTCTCACCTGATCTTGGTATGGGTTCATAAGAATCCTATAGCTTTTAAGTTCAGAAATTTCTTTGGCATTCTTTAATTGAGGATTCTTAAGTGAGACATTAAATTGATAGCTTGGTCCAGGTGGTCGATGGACATTAGGTGGGTTGTTTGAAATTGGTAGGCTCGATAATTGACCTAATTCTCTTCTCGTGTTAGACTCAACTAATTATCCCATTTGAGCTTCTGGTCTGGCGATAGATTACTATTGAGTTAGAATCAATTATTGAAGTTGGTTAAATCTATCATCAACTAGATTGGTCTGTTGAGAAGGTGGGTATGAGGGCTGATTATAATATAGTGGCTGGAAAGGCTTACTAGGCTGACCTCTGTTATAGGCATAATTTTGGTATTTGGATCTATTTTGATAATTTTGTACCGATAAAATTTAGGTCTAAGCCTAAGTCTATTGAGATGTCCAAGAAAAATTATGGTAGTTGCTCCAATCTGGATTATATGAATTTGAAAATGGATCATTAACCGGCTTGGAGTAGCCTTTAGCAGCTTGAACTTGTTCTTGGATAAAAGATGAAAACTGTGCAGTCATAGAACATTCACTCACATGATGGGTTGAGCTAGCATAGATTGAACAAATCTTCTGATAATTAGAAGATGATGTGAATTATGTAGAAGATTGTTGACCTAGGGTTAGGACTTGATCTAATTTCTATGCAAGAAAGTCCACTTTATTTATCAAATTTAAATCAGTCTTATGACTAGATTCTAGATGTTTAAATTCATGGATCCCTGCCCAGGTTTGGTGGAAAGACAACGAAGCATGATTAATTGAGTTTTCACTCAGGATTTCAAATAAGGTATAGGCTTCGTCCTCACTCTTATTCTTGAATAGACCTCCACAGGATGCATCTACTATCTATCTGTATTGGTTTCCTAAACTCTCATAGAAAGCTTGAACTATTTGCCACTTAGATAGACCATGGTGTGGGCATTTTCTAAGAAGTTCCTTAAGTCTCTCCCATGACTCATGAATCTGTTCCCCTGGAAGCTGATCAAATCCAGTGATAGCTCACCTCATAGTATTGGTTCGACCTATGAGGTAAAATTTTTTAAGAAATTTACTTTGCAAGTCAGCCCATATTTTAATTGATCTTCCTATTGTCCCAAGCCAGTACTTGGCTTTATCTTTTAATGATAAGGGAAATAAAATTAATCTAAGGGCATCATTAGTTAAATTTTGAATTCTCACCATAGAGCAGATTTTTAAGAATTCATCCAGATGTTTATAAGGATCTTCATTGGTGTTCCCATAAAAAGATGGAAGCATCTGGATTGTAGTCGGCTTGATCTCATAGTGAGTAGCATGAATTTCAGATAATTGGATATAAGTCGATGGATTATAGGTGGAAGAAATAAAATATTCCTTCATCTGCTTAGGTGGTTCTCTAAAATTTTCAGCCATTTGGTTATCGAGTTTAATATAATTCAGCTTTTTAATTTTATGGTTGAGTTCAACTAAATCAGGTAAAGCAATTTCCTACCATGCATGCACTAGTGCAACCCTAACGTGTGGTTCAAAAAAAAAAATTAAAAATTTTTTTTTTATTTTTTTATTATTTTATTATATTAAAGATTAATTATTTTATTTATTAATTAAATTAAATTATTATTTTAAATATTTTTTTAGTTAGTTAAATTTAATTTTTATTTTATTTTATTTTTAGAGGAGAAAGAAGAAGAAAGAAAGAAGAGTTCTAAAAAAAAAAAATCCTAAGGAGTCCTAGAACTAAGAAGAGAGAGAAGAATTAAGTTTAATTAGGTTTGATGTTGGTTAGCAATCAAGTTGGTCAATCAATCCTGACTAAGGATTATCCTAGATCTAGATAGCTCCCAATTGCCAAGGTCACCTTCAAGCCCTCCAAGTATAGGATTAGCCAATCAACTAGCCAGGTAAGCGTAAGGTCGGTGGGAGTCCTTTCATTGCTTACCTTAGACACCAATTATGCTTGGCCAGGTAAGCTAACGGAACTAATTAGAAACCACCTTTCTTCAGGCCCAATCATCCCTGAATCACTTTTCTAGACACTAGTCAAATTGACTAACCCTAATCTGGTTCAACTCTTAGGGTTCCTTATCCTATTAAGCTCGAGTTCCTAGGGCTGATGTCTAATTGATTTAGAATTAAAGGCTTAGGTCAATGCAGGATGCTAGTTGATTGTTTGTGGGCTAAGGAAGGGTGATCAAATCTCCATCTTATCTTGTTTAATTGGGTTGTGCCCTTAAGTTGATTTAATATGAACATGCACAAAAAAATTTTCAATCAAAGAATTCTATGCAATTTAAACTAGATGCATGCAACTAATTGAATTCTAAAAGACTTACCTTGCCTCCAGCAATCACCAAAAAAATAAAAAAATAAAAATAAAACTAATATGATGCATGCTCTAAGCAGTTAAGATTTCTAATCTTATCATGAGATTTTTAATTAGATTTAAATAAATATTTTTTAAAATTAATTTAAAAATAAAATAAGTAAATAAATAAATAAAAAGAAAAGAGGACTAGGGTTAGGATTGATCTCACCAAAATTAGATGCTTTCTTTCTTTTCTCTTTTTTTCTACAAAAAAAATAAAAAAAATTAGTGAGTAATATTTAAAAAAATATTTACAATTAATTTACAAAAAAAATCAAAGAAATCAAAGAAAAAAATAGCATCTATTCCATTCCCTGGTAATGGTGCCAAAAACTTGATAGGAATGCGATGTTGTCGTTAAGACACCATGTTTATTAGTTTAATCCAACTGTTTAAAATAATTAAAAATCTGTAGATAGCAGTGAGTCAGGTCAAATCCGCAGGGAAGATAGTATTTTTAGATTTGAAATCTTTGATTTTACAAAAGAAAAAGAAAAGAGAAGAGTTTTGGGATCAAAAGTAAAGTCGGAAAATAAAAAGCAAAAATTAAAAGGTACAGAAATTTAAACTTGGTACTAAGATCTACTAGTTAGATCTTAGCATCTATTTGCAATAAAATAAAAAAAAGTAATAATTTAAAGTATAGAAATTAAATTGCAAAAAAGATATGAAATTAAAGAGCATAAAAATAAATATTGCATTAAAAAGTTCATAATTTAAATACATAAAATAAAAAAAATAATAAAATAGGCTGATCTCTGATCTTAGATCGGCATTGGTGGAAAGATGGTGTAGAAGCCCAACTCTTCTCCTCGGCACCAATTGCTTTGAAGCAGCCATTAACCCATAGCCTGGCTTCACCCTATACCAAAGCTTCACCTTGACCGGAGATGTTGATTTCTGAAGGCCTGGGTCCTTTTTATAGAGCTAGGGAGGCTAGATATTTTTTTTAGAGGCAATATGGGACTAAGAGTTGTTTTAATCATGAAAATAGGAAGAAATCTGAGTGAAATTTGAATTAAAATAGCCCCTATTGAGTTCTTTTAATTCTGACCGTTGGATGATGATCCGATGCTTCCAAAAATACAAAAAATAGACGTGTAATGGCCTAGATCAAGTCGGATTAATTTCTGACCATTGGATCACGCTTGATGGAGGAATTTACGCTGTTGATCATGCGCCCGAGAGTTTGATTACCGTCGGAAGCCTTCTGGATCGTCGGATCGAAGCTGAAATCAAGCGCTACCATTCGATGGTGATCCAGGTGAAATCAGTAATCGAAAAAAATGCTAACCATCCGATCCTAACCGCAAACAACCACCACCGCACGATCGCACGTTTACTGTTCCCATGGACTGCGTGGACCGACCACATCGTGCACTGTAACCAATCAGCACCTTCTATTGATAGATGAAAAGACCAAAATGCCCTGTAAGCCATGATTAATTTTTTGTAAACCCTTTAAGGGTCTAGGTCCACCACGTGGCAGGCTCTAATTCGCTGGTGTCTGCTGAGCCGGCGGTCCATACTGTTCTATAGACTGGTTGATGGCTTCTAAGCTTAAGTCGGCTAGCTTGGATGGCTTGGCGCGCTGGCTTGGTAGGCTTGACTTGGCCCGTTTGGATGCGCCAGCTGCTGCGGCGTGGCAGCTTGAGCCGTTTGAGCCGTATGATATTTTTCATTTAAATTTTTTTATTTTATTTCTTTAGAAATTTATATCTTTTTTATTTTAGCTCCATTTTGCTCCAAACTTATTTCGTTATGGTCAAAAAAATGAGCTCTTTTCATTGATTATAAAATTTTATTTTTTAATTTTTATTATTTTATAATTAATTTTTTAATTAATAAAAATATGAATTTCTTAAAAATTATATATAAATTAATCATTAATTATTAAAAATTAATATAAATTAATTAATAAATTAATATTTTTATTGGTGAATTTATGATACTTATCAGCTACATATTCAAGCTGGCTCGACTGTGTGCCATCCCCTTGATCACTTCCTCTCTCAATTTCTCTCATCGATGACAACGACGAGGCTGAATCCCACCCTCCTAGCTTTTTCATCTCTCGATCTTTCTCTCTCCCTCTCTCGATCTCCATCATCGGTGAGGTCGGACCCCCTCCCTCCCTCTCTCGTTCTCTCGATCTCCCACTCTCCCTCTCTCGATCTTCTTCGTCGGTAAGGCCGGAACCTCTCCCTATCAATGATGGCGGCGAGGTCGGACCCCCTCCCTCCCAATGATGGCGGTGAGATCGGATCTCTCCCTTTCTCTCTCAAGTACAGACTTATCAGATATTTGAGCTTGGATCCATTACCAGTAATTAAAATACGATTCAAATCTGAATATCCATGTTTCAATCCGAACCCAACCCATTGATGGATCTAATCCACAACCATCGATATGGCATGGCCTAAGGCTACCGCCATGATACGGCCCAAAAACTATGGCATGCATGCAAATAATTATAATATTTATAATAAATATTTATAATATTTATTATAAATATTTTATAAATTATTATAAATATACATGATTAATAAATAATACTATAAAATTAAAAAAATTATACTTATGGCTATAGAGAGTGGGTCGCACCAAAAGCTCCGAGGGTCGTCGACAACGATGCTAGAAGAGGATGATGGCATTAGAGGTAACCTACGAAATAAAAGTAAGATAGTGAGATAGAGAAGAAAAAAAAGGAGGAAAGAGAGAGAGAGCAGGGGCGGCCGGGGGGTGAGGGCCAGGTGGAGGGGAGGCACAATGACGAGGAGGCCGAAGGAGGCTTTGCACTCAGTCGGAGGAGGGTCAAAATGGTGGTGGAGGGGGGTGGGGTTTCGTGAGGGCCAAAGGAGGGTGGAGGGGGCTCGTCGGAAGGGGGGTTTTGTTTCGCACCGGGGATGGAGGAGGATAGACTGTGGGGAGGGGTTTCATGGGGGGCCGATGGAGGGTCGAGGGTATATGGGGGTTCGTCAGAGGGGAGGTTTTACAGGGGGCCGATTGAGGGTCAAGGATAGATGGAGGTTTGTCGGAGGGAGCCGAGGGAGGGTGGGATGGGGTTCATCGAAGGGGGGGTTCACTAAGGACTGAGGGAGGGTCAAATGGGAGGCGGGGGTGGGGTTATTAGATATGTGGCCCTAGAAGCCAGAATTGGCTGACACTTGTAATACACTTCTAGGGGCAAAATTATAATTTTGACTATAAATAATAAAATAGGATTATTTTCTATCACATATGTGTATTTAGTGTCTGTGATACATCCTTTGAGTTAATGGTAATGATAATTCATATTTTCAAGAGTTGAAAATTTAAGACATGAATAATCATTATTAACTCATAAAATGCTTCCGACCATAGGATCATCACGAGGATGGTGATTGATCCAGGAAGGTTGGTGTACAATCGCTTCTCTTTAGTAGATGAGTCTTGAGTCTACGGTGTGGAGACACCAGAGCGAGAGTACAGGTACTCGTTAGAGAATGAGGGCACTGAGCGTGACCACCTCGAGTAGTCATTAGGAAGTCTACCTTCTCATCAATGACTGACTCGATGCTGCAGTGGTGTCTGGTTCTTTGACCTGAGGTGCATCGATAGTTCACCTTGAGGGTGTTATAGTTTGACTACACCATGACTCGATCTCCTAGCCATTTGGAAATCCTGAGGTGTATGTTGGCTATAGCATGTTCATTGTAGGAATTGGATTGCATCAAAAGAGAAATCTATCTACCTCGGTGGTAGAGGAGCAGCCCTATGATGATCATGAGAATCAAGTCCATAAGCCCATGGCCATGGCAGAGTGAAATAATAGAAAGAGTTTCTATTTAGGGTTTTCACATTGGACTTGAATCGAATGATTACATTCATATGATGGATATTAGGGTTTGACGAGTTCACCTTAACCCTAATCTGATCGGAGGCTCAAGATAGAAGAACTTAATCACACAGGTAGCTGCACCGAAGAGGTTCATTTTCAGCTTCTGATGGATTGCCACCATATACTGCTAGGTGTCACTGGTGGATTTTGGGAGCAATTAGAATGATTTAGATGATCGATCATTCTAGTTGTTTGAATCAGAAAAGTTTTGATCCATCGGAAAGGTGTTTTGATGATGTCGATGATAGAGATCATGACATATCCCATTACCATACAGAACTGAACCTAACTGGATCACACAAATAAGGGTTTGGAATCTTCGATGATCATCAATTGGAACTAATCCTAGTTCAATTGATTTGAATGAGATTCAATTAGGTTCAAGAAAATCGTGCTAGCACTCGATTGAACCTAATGTTCTTCTTTAACTATCATTAAAGCTTATCTTGACTGAGCCAAATGTGTTTGGACTCACTTAGGAATCTTTACTTAGTCTGATTGGAGCTTGTCCAAGGTAGAAAAGGGTTGCCTTAATTTATGAGATAAATTTGAGATAACACCTGCCATTTTTCGTCACCTGCTAAATCTTATCCTTGGACTTTGGTCAAATGTTGACCTTTGATACTTAGACATCTGCCATGTGTCATGCATCCCTAGGAGAGAACTTTGACCCTTGTCCCCTACTAAAAAGTAGATAGATAAAGGGTGCATACCTAGGGAGGAGTGCGCCCTATATAGATAAGGATTGGAGTCCCATACAAATGGGACTCCGGTTGCTTCAGGGAATCAACCTAGATGGCACCAAGGAGTTCTATTTGACCGATCTTAGTGCCATCTAAGAAGAGTTTTGAGGGACTCTAATCTGATTAGATCAGATGATGTCATTCCACTAATCAAATTTAGATCTGATTGCACAAAGGGTCGTGATTGGTCGGGATGATGTGGTACTACATGGCATAGCATGGTCTATAAAAATCCTATCTACGCCTAGATTGAAAGAGCTTCTGCCTTAGCCCATGCCACATAGCCCCTCTCCCTCCTTCTCCATGCCACCCTCTAGTCCTCTCTCTCCTCTCCATGACCAAGAGGCTTTGGGTATAAGTTAGGTACGATCCAAGCAAGAGAAAGGCAACGGGAAAGGAAGAAGGTAGCACTACTGCAAGAGACAACGGCTGATCTTCAAAAGCCATTTTGAAGACCTTCAAGATTAGATCCAGATCTAATTTTTGGAGGATAGATTGAGAAAGAGAAGATCTCTAGATCTTGCCTGAGTGGATATCGGTAGAGGTCAGGCACTTGCGTGGCTACATCCAGAACTTCAAGCAAATATCAGGATCATCACAGGATAATAGGATTATCCATAACAAGGGTATGATTAAATTAGATTTAATTTTTATTTTATTTTTTTATTAGAAATAATAAAGATCAGATTTGAAGAGTCTCAAATCTAATTAAGATCTTAGAAAAAAAATTTTAAAATATTTCTTTTGATCCAATCAGATCTGAACGAACCTGACCCAAGAAAATCAGGATTTTTTTCTTCAACTGGTATCAGAGCCAAGGTTCTAAAATTGATTTAGATCTAATTTTATTTTAATTTATTTTAATTTAATAATTAGATAATTTTAGATGTCACATGAGATGTGATCAGATCTGAAATTAAAAAAATTAAAAAATTAAATAATTTGGATCTAAGAAATATATGAAGATGCATGACTAGTTCTAAGAATAGAATAGTTCTATAGAATAGTCTAATATGATCATAATTTTAATTTGATTAAATCATAATTTTTAGATCTATTTATTTATTATTTTTTGATATTATAATTATTATAATAACATCTAAAAAATAGAAAATAAAAATTATTTAATTTTAAACTATCATATGAGATATGATTGATGCATGTCTAGACTAGTTGTAGAATAGTTCTACATAAATTATCTAGATTAGAATTTTATTTTGATAAGATCAATTTAAATCTAATTTTTTAGATTATTATGAGATAATTTAGATCTAAAAATATGCATGATTCGATACATGAGATGTATGCAAAATATGCCATGATTAGATCTAATTTTTATATATGAGATATATGATATAGATCTAAAACTATTTTGTAGTATTGATCATGTTCCTGATTAAGGCGTTCCTCTTGGCCGTCCGGTCATAAGAATGAAGAAGGGTTTAAAGGCCCTCTCCTTCCATTCGATGGGGTGTTCTTATGATGTGTAGGGGTGCTGCGTGTTCGTCCTTAATCAGAAATCCAAAAACTTACTTTCTGCAAAATCCCTAGATCCTGAAAATCCCTAGGATTTATTGTGCATATTTTGTTTATGAACCCTACTTAATTAAGAATTAAGATTATGGAAATATTAATTAGGTCTAAAATTAAGAATTTTAGATCTAAGACATATTCATAATACTGGGTTCGGGCTTGGGTAGCTCAATTAGGTCTAAGCGGTTGATCAAACCGAATCAAGAGTTGGTTAGATGGGATCAACAATGCTTAAATTGACCAGCCTAATAGGATTAAGTCTGGGTCAAGATCGAGTCACATGATGATCAATCAAGCAAGACCTAATTAGGCTCAGAGGTTAGAGTCTGGATTGTAGGCTAACCCAATTGGTTCTGGCTCAATAATTTGGTGTCTAAGGTAAGTTTGGCACATACGATCGACTGATTTTTAATTGGAAGCTACTCGACTCGAATGCATTCTTGTACGAGTTAATGGCATATCTCCTTCCACCGATCTCACTTACCTGGCCATATCTTGTTGACTCAGTTCTGATCTGAGGTGGTCAATAATCCGAGCTAACCCATGCCACTAGGTTAGTCATAATTGTTATGACTATGATCAAGTCTAGTTTAATGAGACCTAAATCAAATTCTTTCCTAAGAAAAGATTAAGTCTGAGGTCTTCCACCATTGTAGATGTGCGGGCCCTTCCCGGGGTTGATTGTTCTCGACTGGATACAGTGGCTCAGTTGCATCCGAAAAAGATGCAACCATGTCTATTAGGCATTGGATGCTATGGGCTGGAGGATGGATTGGGCTCAATATTTTGGATACGGTGAGAGACTCCAATTAGGAATCCAGTCTATGCAAATGGTGGGTCTGACTTAACTAAGGAGTGGATCAATATTCCGAGCATACGGTGAGATTCATGAATTAGAGACCAAGTTTGGGTGCACCATGATTAGAGAATCATTGAACAAGAGTTGTTCACTCATTGGCTAACCCATCACCAATAACTGTTAGGTGAGGTGATGAGTCAGTTGGTGAGACCGCACCACCCACTAGAAATCATTAATCATGGAGATTTTCGCATCTCTACAGAGGGAGTGTAGGGATCCGAGAAAATAGTGAAAGCTAATTTATTTAAAAATAAAATTCCTAAATAAATTGGTCAAGTCATAATTACAGTATCTAACTAGAATCTTTGACTCTCTATAGAAAAAAAAAATATCTGCGTCCAACCCACTTAGCACGTATCCTGGACACACATAGACTGACCAGGACCCAATTATAAAGATTGGCTCAGGAACTACAAAATTATTTTGGGTTCTGAGAAGTTAACCCATGTATTGGACCAGGACCCTCCCACCTTACCAGCCCGTCCATCTGCTGAACAGAGAGCATCTCTTAAAAATGGATAGACGAAGATAATAAGGCCAGATACTTACATGTTGGGCTCGATGTCTGATGAGCTCCAGCGCCAACATGAAGATATCAAGGGACTGCTCGCCAAATGTTGGCTCACCTGCAAGGAGATGTTTGGTGAACAGAGTCGCGCAGCCAAATATCAAGTCACTAAACGACTTTTTAAGGCTAAGATGCGTGATGGGCAGTCAGTCCAAGATCACTGTCTGATGATGATCAAGGACTTGGAAGAGCTTGAGAAGCTCGGTGTGAAGTTAGACTTGGATCAGAACGATATTATTCTGCAATCCTTGACTGATGCATATGGGCAATTCATCATGAATTACCACATGCATAAACTTCAAAATTCTTGGCCGAATTAATGAATATGCTGGTTACCGCTGAGCTTTCTATGAAAGGTTCTAAAGGCTCAGTTCTTGCTATGGAATGGACTTCTTCCAAAAGAAAGTCTTATGAAAAGAAAAAGAAGTCTGTGAAAAAGCAAAAGGTGGAAGGAAAAGAAGAAGAAGGCAGAGCCGAAGAAGAAGGCCGATGTCAAAGAAAAGTATTTCCATTGCAACAGCGACGGCCATTGGAAGCGAAACTGCCCTACTTACCTGGCCACCCTGAAGAACAAGAAGGAAGGTCCTTCTGGAGGTATGCTCGTTATTGAGTCTAACCTTACGATTTCTTCTGCATCCAGTTGGGTGCTTGACTCTGGTTCTAGTGCTCATCTGTGCACTTCTATGCAGGGTCTTGAGGATAGCAGGAGGCTGAGGGATGGAGACATGATCCTACGCATCGGTAATGGAGCAAGAGTTGCTGCAGTAGCCGTGGGAACATACCCTCTTCGATTACCATCTGGTTTAGACTTAGTTTTGAAAGACTGTTATTATGTGCCTGCAGCTAGCAGGAATTTGATTTCTGTTTCATGCTTAGCACAAGAAGGCTATGTGATTACCTTCTTTAAGGACCATTGTAACATTCTTTATGAAAGAAATAAAATTGCAAATGGTTTCCTTATTAATGGTCTTTATCAGCTACATATTGATGTACCTGTTTTAACTATCGAGCAAAACGTGAATGCCAAACGATTAAAATGACCTAGGGATAGTCCAAACGATAGATATCTATGGCACCTGAGATTAGGTCATATAGCAGAAGATAGGATCAACAAATTGGAGAAAAATGGGCTATTGAGTCCATTGACTTTCGAGTCATATCCAACTTGTGAATCTTGTCTTCAAGGCAAAATGACTAAACTCCCTTTTGTTGGACATGGGGAGAGGGCCACAGATCTCCTTGCCCTAGTACATACTGATGTGTGCGGCCCATTTGATGTGCCGGCTAGAGGCAATTTTGTCTACTTCATTATCCTTTATCCGATGATCTGTCTAGGTATGGGTATGTGTATCTTATGAGACACAAGTCTGAAGCTTTTGAAAAGTTCAAAGAATTCAGACATGAAGTAGAAAAACAAACTAGAAAACCCATTAAGGTTCTTCGATCAGATCGAGGAGGTGAATACCTTAGCCGGAAATTCCTAGACTATCTCAAGGAAAATGGCATAGTCTCTCAATGGACTCCACCAGGAACACCTCAACTCAACGGGTTTCAGAATGGAGAAATCGGACTCCTATTAGATATGGTTCGATCCATGATGAGCTTCACAGACCTTCCTGATTTTCTTTGGGGACATTCATTGTTAACTTCAATTTATTTACTGAATAGGGTTTTCCTCTAAAATCATTCCTACCACACCGTATGAGATATGGCATGGTAAGAAACCAAGTCTGAGTCATCTCAGAATTTGGGGTTGTCCGGCTCATGTCAAAAGACAACAAGCGGACAAGTTAGAGTTTAGGTCCTTTAGAGCTCGATTCATAGGATATCCTAAAGAGTCATTAGGATACTATTTCTACATTCCAGAAGACCACAATGTGATTGTGAGTCGACATGCCATCTTTCTTGAAAAATAGTTTATTCAAGATAGCGGCATTGGAAAGCAGATTAAGCTTGATGAGAAAGTCTCACAAGTACAACGAGCTAAGGACCAATTGGAACCAAATCAGGTTGAGCCAATAAGAACACTACCTCCTCCACCTCGTAGATCGAAAAGAGTTTTTCCATCCCCCTGAAAGATACTTAGGTATTATTTCAGAGGAAGTAGAGAAAATGTTCCTCGTAGGTAATGGTGCTCATGGTGATGATCCCAAAACCTACAACGAGGCGATATCAGATATCGACTCCGAGAAATGGCTAGAGGCAATGCAAGTCAGAAATTGACTCGATGCACTCAAACCAAGTCTGGACCTTGGTAGATCCACCAGAAGGTATAGTACCTATTGGGTGTAAATGGATCTTCAAGAGAAAGATTGGTGCAGATGGGAATGTGGAGACATTCAAGGCTAGACTTAGTGGCAAAAGGTTATAGTCAATGCACGAAGGCATTGACTATCAGGATACCTTTTTTGTCCCAGTAGCTATGCTAAAATCCATCCGCACATTGCTTGCCATTGTTGCAGCCTATTTCGATTATGAAATATGGCAAATGGACGTGAAAATGGCATTCTTAAATGGATATCTTGAGGAAGATATCTATATGGAACAGCCGCTAGGTTTCACATCCAGTGATACTGATCACAAGGTTTGCAAGCTGCAAAGGTCCATATATGGACTTAAGCAAGCATCTCGGAGCTGGAACACTCATTTCAATGATGTGATCAAATTATTTGGTTTCATCAAAAATGAAGAAGGAATCCATGTATTTTCAAAAAGATCAGTGGGAGCGCTATTATCTTCGCTCATACTGTACGTGGATGATATCCTTCCGTTATTGGGTAATGATAATTATCCAATGTTGACATAGTTTAAAATATGGTTATCTAAAGAATTTCTCTATGAAAGGACCTAGGAAGAAGCATCCTTCATTCTAGGAATCAAATGGTCGTATTAGAAGATAGAACTGTAATAGGATGCTATGTTTTTCACAGAAGATGTACATAAAGGAAGTACTAAAGAGGCTTTAGCATAGGAAAACTTCAAGATGGGGGTTGGTATCCTTCAGACATGGCATTCATCTCTCCATAAAAAAATGTTCCGCAACACACCATAGGAGATTGAACGCATGAGCAAGATCCCTTATGCTTCGCAATTAGGGATGGCACTCATGTGATTCATTGTTATGTACACGATCTGATAGTAGCCCATGCTGTGAGCTGCACGAGTAGATATTCAGTCGAATCTAGATGAAGAACACTAGACTTTCTCATGAAAGATCCCTTAAGTAGCTTGAGAAGAACTAAGGATACGTTTTGAAATGGTTTGTTGGTAATAGAGAACTCTAAGTTCAAGGGTATACAGACTTGAATTTTATGTCGCGTATTAGATGATGCGAAGTCGACATCTACGATCTGTTTGTGTGTAATGGTGGTCGCTGTCAGTTGGAGAGTTCCGCAAGCAGACAGTGATAGCAGATTTTATCGATGGAAGAAAAATACAGTCACGCTGCGAATGCAGAAGCATACGAGTGAGGCAATCTCGTGATATAAGAATCATTACATGAGAATCGAAGTGATCGCCAATCGGATGCTATTTTTTCCTTGACTATACGATTGATGAAATAAGGGCACCAAGTTCTTAGCTAAAGATAGCTGAGGTTCATCAGAAATCCAAGCACATCGAGGCGGCAATACCACCTCATCCATCATTAACCGTCGAAAAAGGTATGATCGAGTTCAAAAGAGTCGACTCCGCATACAAGCGGCATGACCCACGTCGACAAAGAGTTGTTAGGGGCCAGCAGATAGAATCGAAGCCCATCTTGAAAGATGGGACTTGATTTTATAGCCAATTGGCTTTGATGTCAAGTGATGGAAGTTGTTAGATATATGTTGCCATCAAACTAAGATTGGCTGATAATCTGTGTTAACTACACTCTAAAGAATAAAATTATAATTTGATTTATAAATAATAAAATAGATTATTTTTTCTAGTCAGTAGGTGGAGGAAAAAAATGCTTGTGATACATCCGTCTGAGTTAAGTGTAATGATAGTATCATATTTTCGAAAGAAGTTGAAAATTTAATCACATGAAATTTTCATTATTACTCCATAAAATGAGCTTCCGACCGGTAGGATCACATTGAGGAATGGTGTATTGAATCTAGAAGGTTGGTGTATGATCGCTTCTTTAGAGTAAATGAGTCCCCTTAAGAGTCTATGGTGTACGAGACGTCGAGTGAGAGTATGGGACGGTACTCGTTAGAGAACGAGGGCACTAAGCATGACCAACCTCGGAATAGTCATGCAGAAGGTCTAACCTTCTCACGATGACTACCTTGTCCCCTACTAAAAAGTTAGATTAATAAAAGGTGCATCCCTAGGGAGGGTGCTGCCCTATGTAGGATAAGGATTGAGTCCCATAACAAATGGGACTTCCGTACGTTGCTTCTAGGGAATCAAACCTAGATGGGACACCATAGGAGGTTCTATTATGACCGATCTTAGGCACATCTAAGGAAGAGTTTTGAGGGACCCTAATCTGATTAAATCAGATGATGTCATCCCATCAATCATATTTAGATCTGATTGCATAAAGGGCCATGATTGGTTGGAATGATGTGGTACTGCATGGCACAGCAAGGTCTATAAAAACCCAATCTGTGCCTAGATTGAAAGAGCTTCTATCTTAGCCCACACCATATAGCCCCTCTCCCTTCTTCTCCATGCCACCCTTTAGTCCTCTCTCTCCTCTCCATGCCTAAGAGGCTTTGGGCACAAGTTAGGTGCGATCCAAGCAAGAGAAAGACGATAAGAAAGGAAGAAGGCAGCACTACTGCAAGAGACAACGGTTGATCTTCAAAAGCTATTTTGAAGACCTTTAAGATTAGATCCAGATCTAATTTTTG
Source organism: Cocos nucifera (assembly GCA_006176705.1). Classification (NCBI taxonomy): domain Eukaryota; kingdom Viridiplantae; phylum Streptophyta; class Magnoliopsida; order Arecales; family Arecaceae; genus Cocos; species Cocos nucifera. The sequence goes on from QRFJ01005144.1 coordinate 49,633, forward strand.
GAGAATAGATTGAGAAGGAGAAGATCTCTAGATCTTGTCCAAGTGGATACTGGTAGAGACCAGGCGCTTGCGTGGCTACATCTAGAACTTCAGACAAACATCGGGATCATCATAGGATAATAGGATTACCCATAACAAAGGTATAATTAAATTAGATTTAATTTTTATTTTATTTTTTTTATCAAATCAATAAGATCAGATCTGAAGAGTCTCTGATCTAATTAGGATCTTAGAGAAAAATTTTTGAAATACCCTCTTGAATACAATCAGATCTGAATGAACCGACCCGAGAAAATAGTTTTTTTCTTCAGGGGTTCGCGAGGGCCGAGCGAAGGTGGAAGGGGTTCATCAAGGGGGATTCATAGGGCTGAGGGAGCGTCGGATGGGGGTTATCGGAGGGGGGTTTCGCTAGGGCCTGAGGAGGTCGAATGGTGGGTGGGGGCCAGGGTGGGGGTGGTGGGTGCCGAGAGGGGTGACCAGGGATGGGCCCGAAAGGGAGGGGGAAAGAGGGGTGGTGCCAGTCGAGGGGAAGGAGGGGTGACATCGATCGGGGAAAGGGGGGCGACGCCGACTGGGGGAAGCAGCCTCACCGATGATGAAGAGGAGGGGGAAAGAGAGCAAGAGAGATCGAGCACACATGGAAGGAAAGAGAAAATTTGAAAATTTTTAACCTAACCTATAACAGTGATTATCGAACTGCTGCCATAGATCTACAGCAGTGGTTAGCGAACCGCTGTTGTAGATCTATAACAGCGATTTTTGATAATCGCTACCACAGGTGAAAAATGATTTTTTTCTCATTTTTTTTCTAAATATTATATAATTTTAAAATTTAATGTCCATCTTCATCATTCATTATCTAAATAATTATCATTAGAGTGTCATCATAAAAGATCGCCTCGATCCGATGACCCTAGCTTCATCGATCAGAAAAATTTGATTTCAACGATCACGAATGATGATGAGATGATCTAATAGATAAAGATTTTTAATGGATTTGAAAATCTACAATGATGATCTCGATGATATTTATAGCATACTATCAAAGTTTTACTTCAATCGGATATTGTTATCATGGTCAATTTAATACAAAATAATTTCGACCGTTAAATTAGAAACAAGCGATCAAAAGGTTAAATGGCATCCGATTATAAGATAATTTTTTAGTTAAATAATTTTTATTATAATTTTAAATATTTTATATGGTGATGATAGCAAAATTTAAATCATTTTCGTATAAACTATTCTTTTTAAGCAGATATTGCAAAAGCACGAGCATAATAATCAGTGAAGTTTCAGAATGGTTATCAGGAGATATATAGTTTTAGATCATTCTTTATCTCACGAGTTAAATTTTATAATTACTACCATAAAAAATGATTAAAGTAGTAGCTAAAATTATTTATAAAAAAGTTATCTCATAATCGAACACCGTTTGGTCCTTTGATCACTCATTTATCATTTAACGATCGAAATTAACCTATACTAAATTAACCAAGATAACGATATATGATTGAAGTAAAACTTTGATAGTAGACTACAAACATCACCAAAATCATCATTATAGATTTTTAAATCCATCGAAGGTCTCCATCTATCAAATCATCGCATCGTCATTCGTGATCATCGAAATCAAATTTTTTTGATCGACGAAGCTAGGGCCATCAGATCGAGGTAATCTTTTGCGAAGATACTCTAATGATAATTATTTAGATAATGAATGATGAAGATGGATATTAAATTTTAAAATTATATAATATTTAAAAATATATATATATATATATGACAGTGATTATAATTAATCATTGTCATAAATCAAATTATAGCAGCGATTCCTACTAACCGCTACTATAAATTCAACTTTTGACAGCGGTTACAATGAACCACTACTATAGATCGATCTATGATAGTAGTTTTCTATAATTGCTACTATATGTCGGACCTATAGCAGCGATACTATGGCAGCGATTAATGAAAATCGCTGCCATAGGATCTATGGCAGTGATTTTGAAAACTGCCATCATAAATTATTTTTATAGTAGTATGACATCGACCTTCAGAAGATCGACAGAAAAAAAAAATCTGGTCGATCCCTTCACTAAAGCCCTGGCGATAAAAAAGTTCGACAACCACAAGTCGAGGATGGATATTAGATATTATGTCAAGTGGCTTTAGGATAAGTAGAAGTTATTAAAAAATATGTTCCAAAGTCAATTATTAGCCTATTAATGGTTGAGTTATATTATATCTATAATTGATTCATTAATAAATAAAATATATTTTTAATATTTTTCATCATAAAGTATTCATCTTCTAACGAACTCCATTATTATGATAAAGTTCTTAGGACTACTTAGCTTCGATAAATAGAAGATATATTGATTAGTCCTTAAATTTATTTACGACCAAATAATAGGTTGTTAATTAGGATGACAGCATCTATCGAGCATAGATCACTGTATGCCATATGGATTGGTTGTCCTCTAAACCAAGAAGTGTGGAGACACTAATATGGCATACAAGTGAGATGTATGGATACATCATTATTGAATGTGACCAACTTTAGAATATTTTGCTATCAAAAATGTCTCTGATGGGATATAGGTATAAGTATCCCTTTTTCACTGATGAAGAAGAAAAAGAAGAGGATGAAGAAGAAGAAGAAGAAGAATATTTCACTGATGAAGATGATTCAGAAATCAATAAAAAATATGAAGATGATAATGAGGATGATGATGAGTAATTATGATATAATATTTATGCTTCTAGATAATTTTTTTACTTTTTTTTTGTTAATAGATGATAACTTGTTTGTATATGTGCTTATTTAATATTATTGATATTTATTTTACATATATGTTATTATAATCTTTACTTGATATTTATTTTATATTTAGATTGTTGTAATCAATACATGATATTTGATTTATTTTATATTTATAATATTGTTGTGCATATACAGATGTCACCATCAAACTGAGTTGGAAAAGAAAAAAAACAGTCATCTACTTCTTGATCAAAAAAGACTCGTGCAACCACTGCAACTATGACAGACTTATCACTATCCTCAACCACCATGGCCACTCGTCATCTTCTACCATTGTCACATCATCTTCCTCTCCTATTACACCATCCTCTTCAACCATGCTAGCTCCTTTCCATCCTATGCCACCATATCTTCCTACTATGATCTTAGTAGCTTTTACTACTCAACCATCACGTTCTGGTTTTCTTCCCCCTTTCATTCCTACTACTTTCACTACCCCACCCTCTTCCTCCACTATGCCACCATCATTTCCTACATATCCATCACTTTTTTGCAATATCCAAATACCATGCCACACACACCTAGCCCTACTTATAGTCCTTCCTCTTTCCATACTGTGGTTCCACCTGGGCAGTCACCACCTATCCAATCTATGCACACTTCTACTACTGCAACTTCTAGCCAAGAGGGTTTGCACACACAAACATTAGAGAAGGCACTATTAATTCCAAATGGTTATGGATAAAATTATATAATTTTAGTTCATTGTACTATTTTATTCAGTTGAAATAAATATACATGATTATTTGACTTTTATTTATCTGTATAATTTCAATGATGACCATATGGTGACTCGTGCTTTGGTTGAAATCCTTAAGAGCAAGTATGATGGTCCTTACTCTACATGGAAGAAGATTCCAAAGAGGACACGAGATATGTAGTTTCGTGAGTTTGAGGCAAGAATATTTTTAAGTTTATTAGATGCCTTTATTTGCTTATATTTGATTTAAAATGCCTATATACTTGGTTGATATTGAACTTTTTTCTTTTTTTTTGTAGAAAAATTTTAATGAAATCTAGAGGATGAGCAACATATCCAAAGGAATTGGGAGCGTCGTGGTTCAAATCATCTTACTGATATGTTTAACGAGGCTCGTGAAAATCGTGACTGCAAGTCAGATTGGATTGGAGGGGTGTATGGCGGGAACTATGAAAATATTGGGATAGTGATGAGTTCAAAGCCAAAAGTCAGAAGACCAAGAAGAATCATGCATCCGATTGCAATGGATTAGGCTTCCCACTTCACACAAGTGGTTCTATCAGCATTAATGACCATGCTACAGATTGATATTGATTAATTTTTTGTGATACTCTTTTTTTGTTTATTATTAATGCATCTTATTCTTGATCCACTTGTTAATAATATAACTTCTATTTTTAAAGTTGCTAATGTTGTTTGTGTCATGAAATTTAGATGCAAAAGTTGAACCGGGCACCTACATTGGATGAGCTTTTCAAACACACCCATCAAAAGAAAAAGGATGACAATAAGTGGATGAATAAGAGGGCAGAGATAGCATATGTAAGTATTCAAAAAGCTATAATTCATATATTTATACGATTTGTATGCTTAACTCATTGTATTTAATGTATTTTGTAGACTAGCTTTACATAGAAGTGGCAAGAGGTGCAATCAAGTTAGAATTCGACTGGAGAGGATGGTGTAGAATCATCACAGCAACAACCTCAGCCATCCATGATGCATGTATAGAAAGAAATAGTTGGAGTGAACAAGGGATGGATTTATGGACTTGGATCATAGACTAGCTTGTTGACGGGCTCCTCTCCTGGCCGCACATCCTCATGAGTTCCTAAGGAGTAGATTCAGGAGCGAGAGAAGATTTATAGTATATTTGAGACCGTGTCTGCTTGAATGAGGAGTTAGCTACTCAGAACAATCAATTAGCAATCCAAAACAGTGAATTAGCTATCCAAAATAATGACTTAGCTACTCGTGTTTCTCGTACGGAGAAGTTCATGCACCTTATGATGGAGAAGATGCAGATGTTTCAAATGTAGGTGGTGTGATGCTCCCAAGCCTTAGAAGGCCATGGACGGAGCCAGGGTGAGGGCTCTGGAGAGGCTAGGACAGGAGTTATCCTAGGGTGAAGGCGGCATGTAACTCTCCACGAGCTTGAGGTTTGAGTATTGAGGGCCTTAAGGGGCTTGGTTGATGCTTCAGAGATCTGAAATTCAAGGTAGAATAAGAAATCAAAGCCAAAGAATCAAGACTATAGAAAAAAAAAATTTGCAGGTTAGCCAACTTAGTCCAAAATTGGATCGACTAAGTCTCAGAGCACAAGCAAAATAGAGAGCTGAGCGTTCGAGACTGCAGGCATGGCATAGGACTGGGCTGGCTCAGTTTTAGACTGAGGTGACCCAGTGAAACTTAGCCAGCTCAATGCTGAGACTGAACCAGTTCAGTGCGCGGGCAGAGTTATGCGAGGGTCAGTTTTGAGCTAGGGTCTAGGTTGATCCTAGGGATTTTAAGGCCTAGTTTGAGATGTCTTAAGGGGGCTAATTCATGTATGGATTGAGATTAGATCCAGGGGATGAGAGTATGTAAGACTTGGACTCGGTAAGTGCTTTCATGTATTGGGTTAGCCTAAGAGAGTTTTTGAGCTGGGATTTATTAGAATTCATGTAGAAACTCTAGGGTATATAAACCAGGATATTGTAACTTTTACAAAATATATATATATATATAATTAAGCTTTTCTTCCTAACTCTCTTCTCTCTTCTCTCTGGTTCCAACACCAAAACCCTAGCTCCTCTCATCTTTCTTAAATCTTCTTCAGTTTGCAGGATTAACACCCAGGTTCATGCAAGAGATCGAATCTATGGCTGTGGCTTCGAGTAGTCGTAGGAACAATAATTGGTATTAGAGCTAGATGATGCCTGGGATGTTGTGGGCAACAATCGATATCAGAGCTAGGTTGAGCGTGAAGGAGGAAGAAGATCAGTTTTCAGTAGAGATCAGCAGTGAGATTCAGATTTAAAGGCTTTGTCCAAGCTTCGTAAGGAAGGAAGAGATCATAGGGCTGCTGTCCACCATCCCTAGTCAAAGTATTTCTTAGATCTATCTATTTGCTGTTATTTGATTCAAATTGATCATGAAAAATAGCAGGTTGAAGGTAGGATTAGAGAAGTTTGATGGAAAAAAAAGTTTTACGATATGGATGGTAAGGGTGGAGGATCTACTGGTTCAAATGAGGTTGGATTCGACCTTGAAAGATAGGTCGAAGGAGATCACAAACAAGGAGTGGATGTCCTTGGAGAAAAGGACATATGCCACGATTATGGCTTGTTTGGCGAATGAGATTTTGTATGGTGTGTTGGAGAAGAGAACACCTGAGGGATTATGGTCGAGGTTGCAGCAGTTGTACATGTAGAAGAACATATGCAATAAGTTGATGCTGAAGAAGCAACTGTATAGCCTTCGGATGCAAAAGGATGAGGATGTTGCGGGGCATATTCAGTGGTTCAATCGGATGAGCATGGACTTGCTCAATATAGGGGTAGATTTAGAAGAGGAGGACAAGAATCTATTATTGTTGTGTTCGCTATCCGGGAGCTTCGATCTGTTGGTGATAATTTTGCATATGGTAAGGAGACACTGGTGTACGAGGAGATCGTATCAGTGCTCAAGTCCAACGAGCAGCAGGAATGGATGACGAAGAGGAAGATCTTCCAGGAGAGTCTTGTAGTTTCAGAGAAGCACAGGAAAGAAAAGAAGAAGGGCGAACAGAGGGGTAGCAAGGAGTCCAAGAGATGCTTCAAGTGCGGAGAAGTAGGGCACTTTAAGTGGAAGTATCTACTTTGGAAGAAGTGCAAGGAAGGAGAAAGCTTGGATTTCATCAGTACGGTTGCTAAAAGTGAAGATTCGGATGAGCTCTTGGTGGTCTTAAAGGAGCCCATAGGGTGTTGTGTATCTGAGATGATTTCAGACAGATCTGCGGAGTATAGAGGATTCGAAGGGTCAGCGATGGTATTCGAGGTATAGCGACAGGTCCAGTAGTGCAACATTGGATGATTGGCCTCGAGGGACTCAAAGATAGAGTCGGCTTCTGCGGCATCAGGGGGACTTTAGTTTTAGGTGGAGCACTTGGCAGAGGTGGCTTCATGGGTGGAGGGAGCTGTGATACGGGTTTAGAGTAGGGAGTGCAGAGGGAGGACCTATATCCCAGCATGAGTGCCGGGACTATATAGATCCAGGTGGAGAGAATTGTGCAGAAAGATAGGCATGGCTCTGAGGGGACAGTGTCAGGTGGAGCATCAAGATATGCGGCGAGTGCCGATAAAAAAATATTGCATGATCTCCAAGGAAGTCCAGGATAAGTGATGTAGCTGCCAAGCAGAAAGATACCTACAACTCCAAAGGCAGTGTAGAGAAATAAGCTAAGCACTTTAGTAGTGGAGGCGGTCATCCCGAAGGTCTCAAAGGGAGCTCAGCAGTTGAAGAAGAATGGTAGTGGCAAGGTGAGCATGAGGGGCTATCATGACATGTAAGGATAGCAGAATCATGCAGGAGGATGTTGCCAGGTGTGCCAAGGCTTGGGTGCACCAAGGTGGAGATTGTAGGTGATGTGGTGCTCCCAAGCCTTGGGAGGCTACGGACGGAGTCAGGGTGAGGGCTCCGAGAAGGCTAGGATAAGAGTTATCCTAGGGTGGAGGTGGCATGTAACTCTCTATGGGCTTGAGGTTCGGATATTGAAGGCCTCAACGGGCTTGGTGGTGCTTCGAAGATCTGAAATTTAAGATGGAGCGAGGAACCAAAGTCAAAAAATCAAGACTGTAGAAAGAAGATTTTCTACAGGTTAGCCGGCTCAGTCCAAAACTGGATCGACTAAGTCTCAGAGCACAGGCAAAACAGAGAGCTGAGCATTCAGGACTGTAAGCACGACATAGGACTGGGCCAGCTCAATTTCAAACTGAGCCAACCCAGTGGAACTTAGCCGGCTCAGTGCTAAGACTGAGCCAATTTAGTGCGCGGGCAGAGTTACGTGAGGGTCTGTTTTGGGCTAGGGTCTGGGTTGATCGTAGGGGTCTTAAGGCCTATTTTGAGAGGTCTTAAGGGGGCTAATTCATGTATGGATTAGGATTAGATCCAGAGGATGAGAGTATATGAGACTTGGGCTCGGTAAGTGCTTTCATGTATTAGGTTAGCCTAAGGGAGTTTTTGAGCTGGGGTTTATTAGGATTCATGTGGGAACTCTAGGGTATATAAATCAAAACATTATAACTTTTACAAAAAGAAAAAGGGGATATAATTGAGCCTTTCTTCCTAACTCTCTTCTCTCTTCTTTCTAATTTCAACACCAAAATCCTAGCTTCTCTCATCTTTCTTAGATTTTCTTCAGTTTTTTGAATTAATATCCAGGTTCACGCAAGAGATCAGATCTAAGGCTGTGGCTCCGAACAGCCATAGGAACAATAATTGGTATCAGAGCTAGGTGATGCCTGGGATGTTATGGACAATATCCAACAATTCCTCCAGCTGCTGCTTCTGCAAATGATGATGATTGTAATGAGGACAATGATGATGATATGGAGAAAGAGGATGGTCACTTATGATTTTTTTTTACTATGATTGGAATGATGATATTTATGATACTTATTTTTTTTTATGGACTTGGATGTGACGAGGATGATGATACTTTTGGAACTTCTATTATGATTTTTTCTTTTGTGATAATTATGAATTTCTAATAGGATTAATATGCTATATTTATGTTTATGAATTTGTTGTTATATGGATTATTTACATATCACCAAGTGTATTAAAAACAAAATATTTTAGGTTTTTCTAATGATCATATTTAAATATTGCTAGGGATATTTTTCTCGAAAAGTTATTTTGCAAGGAATTTTTTTCTTGGAAAGTCATTTTGCACGAAATTATTTCCTCGAAAATTTATTTAGTGATGGATGATTCCTCAAAAAAATATATAAATCATTTAAAAATTTCAAAAAATTCCTTAAAAACTTTTCTAGAAAAATTTTTCAAAAAATCCCTCAGCAATATTCCCTCAGAAAATTTCTTGGTAAATTTTTCTCAAAAAATCCCTCAGTAAATCTCTCAAAAATTTCCTCGGAAAGTCCCTTGGTAAATTTTTCTCAAAAAATCTCTCAGTAAATTTTTCTTGGAAAAATCTCTCGGAAAGATTCCCTTGGAAACTCCTTTGGAAAGATTTCCTCAGAAAATCCCTCAGTAAATTTTTCTCAAAAAATCTCTCGATAAATTTTCCTCGAAAAATTTCTCAGTAAATTTTCCTCAAAGAATCTACCGAAAGTTTCCAAGAAAAAAATTCCATCAAAAAATCCATTGGAAAATAAAATCCCTTGAAAAAATTCCTCAAAATAATTTGCAAGGAGGATTTTTTTGATGACCTTTTTTCCGTCGAAAATACAAATTTCTTATGAATTTTTTCTTTTTTCCCTCAAAAATGGCCCTTGTTCTTGTAGTGTCTGTGATCATATTATTTGGGTCTTATTATCTTAGTCATGTGATGTAACAGATATCAGTATAGATATGATCCGACTAATGAGCTCTGTAATGGATGGATCCATTAGAATTTACTAACTAGACTAAGTTCCCACTCTACTTCTATAAATACACGTCTGTAGAGAAATGCATCAAGATCTCTAATTAATAGGATGAAATTCATCCTATTGAGAAGACAGGCATAAAGAGAAGGAGAGGAAGATCTGCCTCATTTTTTATTCCTTCTTTTGCAAGATATATAAACAGCGATCATCAATGATTGTTAAGAGATTTTAAAATATAATAAATTATTAATTATTATTATTATTATCATCTAGAAATATATTTTTGAAATATTTTATGTTCTAATCTTTTATATGCGATCCATAAGAAAATTATCCATTATGAAAAGCAAGAATAATAAGATGGAAATGACGCGGAGTGAACTAAGTTGAAGTAGAAATAAAATGCGCTTCCTCCTGCTCAAACCCTCCACCTCTCCTATTACCTTCTTCCACTTGTTTAATCAGCATCCTCTCACCCTCTCGTCTTGCATTTCTTTCAGGCATCATCTAGACAGAAGGATCTCTATCTTTCCACGTGGTAAGTTAAATCCAAGCCCGTTGCTCTGTCTTGTTCCGCAACTAGATGGATCTCTCCAGCTTTGTCTCTTTCTTTTTTTTGGTGAGTGGGTGTGTGTGTGTTTTCTTCGGTTGGCTTTCTAAAAGCAAAGAGTTGTGTCTCTTTAATCTTTATTCATAGAAACCCCTTTCTGCAGTTTCTGCCCAAAATTTATCCATCTCGGAAAACCATGAATTGGTCCTCTTGTTTTCCATTATTTAGTTATTTCCTTTTTGGGCTTTTCTCGGGTTGATCTTTTCTTTGAGAAAATTCGACTTTGTTTCTTTTAGCTCCTCATTGCTTTCTTGTTAGTCACCAACTTCAAGACTAACAGGAACTCTTTTTAAAAAAAGCAACCATTATTCTTTTTTGTTAGAGCAACAACTACGAGAGAAATATTTGAAATTTTGATGGACACAACCATCAGCACAGCCATTCCCCATTCTTTGAGGAGAAAAATTGATGGCATGACTACCATCAGCATGGCCATTCTCCATTCTTCATTTCTTGAAGGAAGCCTGACTATGACGGCTCAAAATCTAAGACCAAGTTGCGAGCTTTGAGCTGTTTGGCAGCTCATGGAGGATCGGAAGTGATGGATCAACAAACCATCCATTAGAATTCCACTTTAGGAAGATTAATCGATATGAAGTCCAATCCATCTTAGGTGAAGGCTAGGGCAGGTGGCAGGATGGTCACTTCACAGCAAGGTAGAAGCAAGGGAGGAGGAGACTGCGAGGGATTTGGAGGAAGGGAAGAGGAGGAGGTGGAGGGATTTAGGAGGGGGAGGTAGAGAGGAAGGATATAGGTAGAGAAAAGAGCTTTTTATTTCTAATTCAACTTGGTTTGTACCACGTCATTTCCATTTCAATGCTATTATTTTTTATGTTATTGACGGTAGACCAACGTTACAACATTTTATAAAGTACACGTATCCATCCAATTGCAAAAATTAAAGTGATGTGTTAAAACTGAAAAAGACACGAAAGTAAAAGATTCTTCTAGTAGTTAAACCTAACATAGTTCGTCTTTTCCTGTATCCGTGGTTCATGCCTAGCAAGGGTGGATCGCGACGCAGAAATGTGAAACAATTGGACATCTATTTGCGTTCACATCTTGCTAATCCAGAATCGGTCTCTCTCTCTATCTATCTATCTCATCCTTGGTTGCCAACTTGCCCTCCACCTCTTCCATGCATGTGTGTGAAAGCTTTGCATAGATATTCTTGCAAATGTAGTTCCTTTTTTTTTTTTGCTTCTTTTCTGACACAGGTGATACCCCCAGGGGCTCTGCAAAAATTAGTACTGAAAAGGCAAAGGCAACAGAGACCCCTCAAGGCAAAAAGCTGAAAAAAAAAAAAAAAGTGGGGAAAGAAAATCAAGCCCAAAGAAAGGAGGAAATAAAAATAAAGATAATGATGCTGGGGATGAAGCTCCTGCAACAGTTGAAGCTGCATGTGCATTTGATGAGAAAGTGAAGTGGTGAAGACAAAGTCTCAAGAAGAGGTTGTTTCTATAGAAACTGCAGTGAAAGAGAGAGCAGCGATCGGACAAGCTCCACAGGATGAAGTCACAGAAAATGTTCCAGAGGAAACTGAGGATCAGAAGAAAGCAGTAAGGTTGATCTAGCTGCAGCAGTGCCAAAGGAAGGTGAGAATGAACAAAAGCCTGAATGGAAAAACCACCTGATGCTGAAATACTTATCATCATTCTTTCTAGCCAATTAATTGCATGTTTGTCACTCATTGATGTAAGAGGTAAAATGTCTGTTAAGAAGACATCTTGGTTAAAATCTTGTTGGTGCGTATGATACTGATACAAGTTTTTGAGCTGCTGTTTTATTCTAAGATTGAACGGAGTTCATGTATTTAGTAGCGATCAGCATTTGTTTTCCTTTCAAGGAATCTGTGTTGCCGGCCTGAAGTAATATGTTGTCTAGAATTAAACATGCCACTGCCTGCTGGACGATGTCTGCCTTATTTAAGCCCAAATGAAATATAGTTCATTCCCGATAAATAAGCTGTTGAGATTGTTGGAGCAGCTGTGACATAGGAAAAGGAAATGACATGTTTACATTCCTGTAGCTGCTAGGTCTAAGAGAAATCTGGATTTATTTGAAAAACAACAATCTGTAAGGAAAATAATGGTCTACTCTTAGAGAAATAGAAGAATGCAGAAGCACGATGAAAGAAAGTTTTACTTAGAAGGCACTCTTTTCAAGTCTTTTGATGTGCACATTTAATAGAGCCTACATTATTCTACTAAATGATGGATTGCTCTTTTTATTAATTTATCCATATTATCTGAGTTTCTGGAATCCAACTTGAGGTTCTCTCTGTTTGCATGCACAAACCTGCAATCCAGTCATATTTCTGTCAACTAGATTTGTTAAACATGCTCCCTTCAGTGTCAGAATGAAGATTATAAGAGTACACAAGATGTCGATATGTCCTGTAAGCCATTTATTAGAAAGGCCTCCATGTAAAAATATCGTACATTCTCCACTTCTACTCAACCAGAAAACTGGATGTAGGCACGTATAACGGCATGCTCTGTGGTTTGGATGAACGAGTATGTATTTACCACAAATTCTTCAACACCTTCAAGTGCCTTCAGTATAGAACGGAAAATGGTTTGAACAGAAGAACTAACATCTAAACCGTTTGATTCATATTCCCTTTATAATGTGCAACATTCACACCAATGCAGATTGCGTTCATATAAGATGGATATCATAAGGTTCTAAAAGTCTTTCCAGTTCTGTGATCTCAAAGAACCACAGGCTAAGCATGACATATTACACTATTGACAGCTATATTTAGACCCCGGTTCAGCTATCAGCGACAGATGACATAAATCCGATGCTGAAATCAAAGGTGATGCATGTCAACGGCTTTCCATCTTCTCCGATCATCGTCATTGTAAGTGTGTACCATCCCTGCAGTGAGAACACATTATCCGAAAGTTTAAAACAGCATTACTGCAATGATTCCCACAATTTTTTTGTGGGAGCAAAAATGATCCTCCAGTTGTTGCTCTTCCATTTCCCTATCTGTGCTTAGGATATCGAAAAACCATAAGGACATAAAAAAGATGACGGCAGAAAAACATAAAGCAAGATAAAAGAAGACAGAGACTTGAACCTCACCCCAGTGATGTGCTATTAAACAATTTTGATAGCTATCCCATGCCACATTAGCATAAAAGCAATGCGAAAAGAAAATTTATGCTGAAGACTTGAAAATCATTTAAAAGATGCTGGTTTTAACAGAGCCAAATAGAGAGCATGCACAAATATTTAGATGCAGCTTCAATACATCAAGCAAGAAACAAATGTCGTGAGAACCTTGAAACCAACTGCCACTTTTCAACAATGGCCACAAAAGATGTCACATAAGTGAAAATTTTGGGTTATATATTTTCTAGTTCATATAATTTATTTGAAAATAATTTACCAATATGTTGAATATGCTTTCAGGTTTAAAAAAAATGGACAGCAACCAGGAATAGTTTATTTTCCAATGTTTTTTCTCTAATTTACATAGTATCATATTTTAGTAGTCAAACTAAACATTATATGAATAAGTTTCATGATTCTATATGCCATGTAATCAAAAGCACCACATAGACACTTCGGTGGTCCGCCTAGGCACTTGGAGAGCGCCTAGACTGCCTAGACGACCAACTAGGCCCTCTTACACTAAAGGATACATAGTTTTCTTTTCTTTTTGTTATGTGCTTTATTGCTTTATTTTATTTTCACTATTGCGACTGAAATAAATTTATTTTAGTTATACGGGAAGTTCAACTAACACAATGTAGTACTCCTTTTGACACAAATTTGCTAGAAGCTTTCATGGAGCTTGGCAACACTCCAAGAGGCAGCCGATAACTGTTGTCATACAAGGACCATAATTCTTTTATTAAATTCTTTTCATGCTTACTCTTTTCCTTTCCTCTTCCTCTTTACTTCTCATATTACTCTTCCTCTCTCTTCTCATTCAGGGGGATCTTTTTTTCTCCTCTTCTTCCTCTTTTCTACCTTTTCATCCATATTTTTTTATATTTTCTATTTTTTCTCCATTTTTCTCCTAGTTGCAATTTTCATTGCAAATATGAGATTTCAATTATGACTTATAAGCTTTAGATTTGTTTCAAGCACTAGTCAAATTTTTACTTTTCAGATTTAACTTTTAACGATGCAATATCCATGGATTTAAGTACTATCAATAATGTACATTTTCGACATGAGAACAACACTAGGATGGGTGTTCCATTGTCAAAACAAGCAAAATCAGGATGTATTGGCCATCTAATCTATACCAAAGGCAATACAGCCCAATATGAAACCTTCCTGATTGGGACAGCAATTTTTTTATGTTTTCAAAGCATAGGACCAGGATGAACCAACCATCCTAATCAGTTCTGACAGGTACAAGCCAGTGCCCAGGTCAGTTCTGTCAGTACCAAGCCCATCCCATTCGGGATGGCTTTTTTCTTAAATCAAAAAAAAAAAAAAAAAATGAAGAAGAAGAAGGTGGGCCATATTGCCAACCCAAAGTACAAAAGATAAATCAATCAGGAATTAAACTTGACAGGATTCCCACATCGATCTGGACCAATATGAGCTGGTATAAAGACTAGTTAGGATGGTACCAAGCGCATCCCAATCAAGATAGCAATTTATTTTCACAAAAAGAAGAAAGCCACGTTGGCCAACCTAGAGTGAGGTCTAAAAGATAAACCAAAGGCATTAAACCCAGTAGAAAATTATACTAGAAATAAAATTATCAAACTCAATAATGAAAGAAACATGCTAAAATTATTCAACCACAAAAAGATGGAAATCTAGTGAAAACTGACTTCATCTCAACTCAACTAAATCTTAATCCCAAACTAGTTAAAGTCGGCTACATAAATCCTTCTCTTCCATTCTACTCCATTTGGGACCATAATTTCTGAAAGATGTAGACATATTCCATTCTTCCTTGCTACTACAACCCAAGTGACTTTTGGTCTACCTCTATCCGTCTTTCCTTCTACATGTATCACTCATTCATTCGGGCACATCCCCTACATTGTACATCTCTAAACCATCCAAGTCATCCTTCCCATCAACTTGACAGACATCCTACAATCATATAATATTCTAGTTGCATTTCTCCATTTTATCCAACTTGCTTTAATCCTATGGATAACATCCTTCTTCATTTCTTCTTCCCAATGAATAATCAATCCTAAGTACCGGAAAAGTCACCCATAGGAACTCATGATCCTCAATTTTTCCTCCATCTTCATCTCTATTTCTAATTTTTCTAAACTACATTCCATGTATTCATCTTCATCTTAGTCCAACTTAAGTAGGACTATACCATCTGCAAGTAGCATGCACTAAGAAATATCATCTTGAATATACATGATAATTGATGGGGATAAACCCCGCTCCCGCCGAAGTCCAATCTGATGCTTAGTCTAATGCGACTGGTAATCATAGAAAGCTTCGATTGGGAATTCTCCCTCCAGCAGCCGAATCCCGATCGAACTCCTTTAGCAGCCAAACTCCTCCCGGACTCCCTCCAACGGCCGAACCCCAACCGAACTCCTTCAAGCACCCGGACTTCCTCCAGCGGCCGAACCCCTCCCAACCTCTCCTTCAGTCGGATTCCTACAGAAGCCGAACTCCTTCCGAACCCCTCCTTCAGTCGGATTCCTACAGGAGCCGAACTCCTTCCGCACTTCTCCTTCAATCGAATTCCTCCAAGAGCCGAACTCCTTCCGAACCCCTCCTTCAGTCGGATTCCTACAGGAGCCGAACTCCTTCCGCACTTCTCCTTCAGTCGAATTCCTCTCGTCTCCTTCATTCGGATTCCTACAGAAGCCGAAATCCTTCCAGACCCCCCTTCAGTCGGATTCCTACAGGAGCCAAACTCCTTCCGGACTTCTTCTTCAGTCAAACTTCATCTAGATTCCTCCAGCGGATTACTTCCAAATTTCAAGTAGTATTCCTCCCAGATAGCCAAACTCCTTCCGGACTTCTTCTTCAGTCAAACTTCATCTAGATTCCTCCAACGGATTACTTCCAAATTTCAAGTAGTATTCCTCCGAGATGATCCCCTCTAACCGTATTCCCTTTAAAAATCCGAACTCCTCTAGAATTGATATATGTCAAAATTCTTCACCAATCAACGCCTGCTTCCTCCAGACTTCGACTATTAAATCTCAACGAACAGGCGATCCCACTACTGGACGATTACGACTGTCATTTATCAGGACGGTTACGACTGTTATTTATCAGTCTGCTACAGGCGACTCTACTATCAGACGGTTACGATAGGCTCCGTCTATAAAAAAGGACTCTCCAGATACGTTTTGGCTAAGCTCTCTTTTCCTTCCCAAAATTCTGCTGAATTCTTGCCTGAGCACTCCATTTCTGTTGATCAGAAGAACTGATTTAATCGTCAGAGTCCTGCCGGAGCCACCACCAACGACTCCGGACGGGACTTTGTTTTGCAGGTCACCGGCGGCGACCTCTTCTTCTCCAACTCTAGCTCGATCCAGCATCAACCAGAGTTTGCACCAACAGGATTGGCGCTAGAAGGAGGGCAGCTCTTTTCCTGAGGTTCCTTTATTCTTAAAGGAGTGCCCAGTAGCGGTCTCTCTTTTTTCTCTCTAGAGTTCTTTCCAAAAAAAAAATGCCTCTCAAAAAATTTTCAATCCGGTGATCAACAGCCTCTGTAGCCAGATCCCATCCAGATCCATCCGTTCCCGCTCCAACTCCGGCAATTCAAGCTCCACCTGCAGCCATGGTGGATGCGGAGCAATTCAACCTGCTAGTCCAGCAGGTTCGCGGTCTCACGAAGGCAATACAGGCCATACATCGACAGAGTCCGACACCAATTCGGCTGAAGCAGGCTTTTCTGAAGCCCCATGATCCGGTCGGAGGACGGCCAACTCGGGCTAGCCGGCCGGTGACCTCCAAAAAGGGAAAACAGAGGGCGAAGAGTCATTGCTCGAACCATGATTCGACCCCGGGGGAAGCTTTGCCCCCATTCCATCAGAAAACTCTGGAGATCAACGATCGTGAAGATCTCCTGAATCAAAGGCTCTAGGAAATAAGCCGACAAATTAAAGAGCTCCATCATACTCCCTCCTCACACGGTAATAATATTTGCACTGACCCTCCTTTTTCTCAGAGAATTATGCAAGAGCCCATTCCACCGAACTTCAAGCTTCTCAAATTTGAAAGCTACGATGGAACCTCTAATCTGATCGATCACCTGAAGGCCTTCCAGACCATGATGCTACTCCATGGCGCACCAGATGCCATCTTATGCCGAGCTTTTCCATCTACCTTAAAAGGAGCAGCAAGAAACTGATACTTGGAGTTGAAGCCAGGTACAATCTTTTTCTTTGACCAGATGAGCCATCAGTTCGCGGCTCACTTCGTCAGCAGCCGACGTTCGCGTCGAGGTTCGGATTCTCTGATGTATATCAAGCAGGAGGAATCTATTCAGACTTATGTCACCCGATTTAATACCGCTGCATTAGAAGTCTGGAACCTGGATCAGTATGTTGCAATGGTCGCACTCAAGGACGGCCTTCAGAAGAATGATTTATTGTTCTCTCTGAAGAAGTACCCCAAGACTTCGCCGATCTGCTAGCTCGGACTGAAGGATATGCTCGAGCGGAAGAAACCTTCAAATTGAAAGATGAGAAAGCCGTAGGAGAGCAGCAGACGGATGAATCTAATAAATCCACAACTAATGGAGGGCCGAATGAAATTCGGCGCGCTCACGAACTCCTCCCGAACGCAAGTGAGTCCGAACTCCTTGAGCTCGTCGTCAAAGAAGCCTCGATAGAAGGACAGAAAGTTCTCCCTCCAAAAGGTTTCACAACTACGTCCCCCTCAATTCTTCACAGACGCCGGCCTAGAGCAAGAGAAGATCGATCAAGGGCACTGCCGCAGCCAGAACCACCAAGGAGTAAGGAATAAGGAGATCGGCCGCCTCTCGACATCATCAATACTATTTCTGGAGGACTTAGTGCTTCGGTGAGCCATCTTTTAATCCCAGAGCTAGGGAAAGCTTGCCCCAAATTGGGAAGGCCCATATGAAATAGAGGTCATTCAGCTCGGAACATATCGTTTGAAGGAGTTCGGAGGAACAACGCTCCCACAACCTTGGAATTCAGAAAATCTGAGAATGTACGATCAGTAATTTTCCTTCAATAAAACTCCTCCATTTCAACATTATTTCTTAGTGTAAAAATTATATGATGACAGGAAAGAAGCAATCAAAAATGGTCATGTTAACCTCGGCAAATCGAAGGCCTCGTACATTTTAGACGAGATGAAGGAAGAGGCCCTTACAACGGCCCTTATGTGCTCCTACAGCCCGTTAGAAACAGGAGAACCTCGTCCTAACGTGAGCAAAATCGAAGACCTCGTTCATTTTAGACGAGATGAGGGAAGAGGCCCTGGCAACGGCCCTTATGTGCCCCTACAGTCCGTTAGGAACAGAAGGAGAACCTCGTCCTAACGTGAGCAAAATCGAAGGCCTCGTTCATTTTAAACGAGATGAAGGTAAAGGCCCTAATAACGACCCTTATGTGCCTCTACAGCCCGTTAGGAACAGAAGAAAAATCTCGTCCTAACGTGACCAAAATTGAAGGCCTCATTCATTTTAGACAAAATGAGAGAAGAGACCTCAACAAGATCTCCAACAGGAGATAAGATCTCCTCCGAGCTTCAACTTCAACCTCAACAGGAGATAAGATCTCCTTCAACCTCGGCTGAAGATAAGATCTTCCCCGAGCTCCAACCCTTCAATAGGAGATAAGATCTCCTTCAACCTCGATTGGAGATGAGATCTCCCCCGAGCTTCAATGCCAACATCAACAGGAGAAGATCCCCTTCAACCTCGGCTGGAGATAAGATCTCCTCCGAACTTCAACTTTAACCTCAACAGAAGATAAGATCTCCTTCAACTTCGGCTAGAGATAAGATCTCCTCCGAGCTTCAACTTCAAAAAAAGGTAAGATCTCCCCCGAGCTCCAACAACATCAACAGAAGATAAGATCCCCTTCAACCTCGGCTGGAGATAAGATCTCTCCCGAACTTCAACGCCAACGTCAACAGGAGATAAGATCTCCTTCAACCTCGGCTGGAGATAAGATCTCCCTCGAGCTTCAACTTCAACTTCAACCTCAACGGATGTAAAGCCTGGAAAAGGACTTCGACAGTCGTCTTTTTGTACTCCTTTCGAATTTTGAACTCAGAAGTGAAGGGACTATTGTTGGGGATAAATCTCACTCCTATCGAAGTCTAGTCTGATGCTTAGTCTAATGCGACTGATAATCATGAAAAGCTTTGATTGAAAATTCTCCCTCCAACAGCCGAATCCCGACCGAACTCCTTTGGCAGCCGAACTCCTCCCGAACTCCTTCAAGCATCCGAACTCCCTCCAACGACCGAACCCCAGCCGAACTCCTAGCACTTGGACTCCCTCCAACGGCCGAACTCCTCTCAAACCTCTCCTTCAGTCGAATTCCTCCAAGAGTCGAACTCCTTCCGAACTTCTCCTTCAGTCGAATTCCTCTAGGAGCCGAACTCCTCCCAGACCTCTCCTTCAATCGAATTCCTCCAGGAGCCGAACTCCTTCCGCACTTCTCCTTCAGTCGGATTCCTCCAGGAGCCGAACTCCTTCCGCACTTCTCCTTCAATCGAATTTCTTCAGGAGCCGAACTTCTTCCGAATTTTTCCTTCAGTCGGATTTCTACAGAGGCCGAACTCCTTCAATCGAATTCCTACAGGAGCTAAACTCCTTCCGGACTTCTCCTTCAGTCAAACTTCATCTAGATTCCTCCAGCGGATTACTTTCAGATTTCTAATATTCCTCACAGATGATCCCCTCTAGCCGTATTCTCTTTAGAAATCCGAACTCCTCTAAAATTGATATATGTTAAAATTCTTCACCAATCAATGCCTGCTTCCTCCGGACTTCGACTATTAAATCTCAACGAACAGGCGATCCCACTACCGGGCGATTACGACTATCATTTATCAGGACGGTTACGACTGTCATTTATTAATCTGCTACAGACGACTACACTACCGAACGGTTACGATAGGCTCCATCTATAAAAAGGGATCCTCTAGATACGTTTTGGCTAAGCTCTCTTCTTCTCAAAACTCTGCT
Organism: Cocos nucifera; assembly: GCA_006176705.1. NCBI lineage: Eukaryota > Viridiplantae > Streptophyta > Magnoliopsida > Arecales > Arecaceae > Cocos > Cocos nucifera. Next base: position 69,760 of record QRFJ01005144.1, read on the forward strand.
GAATTCTTGTCTGAGCACTCCATTTCTATTGGCCAGAAGAGCTGACTTGATCGTCGGAGGGTCCTGCCGAAGCCACCACCACCGACTTCGAATGGGACTTTATTTTGCAGGTCACCGATGGCGACATCTTCCCCAACTCCAACTCGATCCGACGTCAACCAGATTCTACACCAACAGTAACCTTATCCATAACTGCACAAAAAGGTAAGGACTTAGAGCATATCCGTAACATGTTCTTCCTCTTATACACTTAGTAAAAACTAATGCCGGCTCAAATAGAAAATCCATAGATCTTTTGACCAAAAACCAAATATTTAGTTGCCAAAGTTCCTAACAACAAATCCTCTTAAGTTTACATCCAACTAAAAGCTTTAAATAGTAATACATTTTTTCCATGAGCAAGAGAAATTTACACCTTATGCTAGAGGTATCTCTACATAGTTGATTGTGCTACAAAACAAAAAACAACAATCAAATCAATACAATAGGCAATTAGACGACAACAATCAAATCAATACAATAGGCAATTAGACGAACTTCAATTCAATCAATATCCATATCTCACATCAATAATACATGTAAAAACCCCCAAAAATTGGAAAAATCAAAAAGAATACAAAACAGAAGACCTCTAGTTCGTATACCGGCAAAGTATCGATACAAACCACCATCCCAAGAGTCATTACAGTATCTCAATCCTTGGTAATATCATTATCACTACCACATTTGATAGCTGATTAATATGTGACAAAATCATACCATTGTTTTGACTAATCTCAACTCCTACCATGCTATGATGGTGAACTTGATTTTTTGTTTGTATGATTTTAAAGAAGAATGAAATTGATTGTATTACTTTTACCCTTTTGTGTATGTTTTTGCCTTTCTAAAAGATAGACTGCCTAAGTCACTAGGCGGCACTTAGGCATGTAGGGTCTCTATCAACTAGGGACTGCCTGGTCGCTTTGACAACCTTGTCAATCTGAAATCAGGGACTTTGGTCAGCATTCAGCATGCAAAATGTTGTTTTAAAAAGCAGTGTATGTAGCTGCATATGTAGCTATGCAACCATCATGTAGATGAAGTCCCTGACTGCACCAAATGCCATATATACAGTTACCAAATGTGATCAGGCTGCATATGAACCAATAAAGAGGTCTCAATTAGCATTATATAGCCATACGTAAAAGCCACGGCATCATGGTGATAAGAGATTGTTTCCTATAGTTTTCTTCAAACAGATCTGTATGGGCAAATATTTCCCAAAATATAGAAGGTTCAAGAATACTTATAGCAAAACCACATTTCTCTCAAGAATCTTGTGAATCAAAGAAAATTGGATAATTTAAGCGAATTTCAGTGGTTTTAATTGAATGTGAACATATGTGGGAAAAACACTACAGCATCTTACTGGTGGTGTAACCCCAGGTAGTGTCTGTTTATGGGATAGCTCAAATGCACCAGCTGAGACTGGGCATGATGTCTCCTCGCAAAGGTCATGAGTTTCCTGGTATACATGAAACCATAAATACTTGACATCAATCACCAACTTTCCTTCAGAAATGGCATCCCCTGAATCAAACCATCAAAAACTATTATTCATCCTGTGCATGGAAAATTATTCAAGTAGTGAGCTTATGCAGGTCCATATCTAAGCAATAAATTGAGACACTTTAAGACTTCATGGGTGCAATTAAACAGTCACTGTGTTACCACCACAGAATAGCTAGGTCATAGACTTCTAATATTTCAATCGCTTGCCTTAACCTTTTGCTGCACGTGATAGCTAAATAGCTTTTGTTTACAATGGATAGATCATAGAAGAAATACAACAAAGCAAAACACAAGCAATCCTGTTGTCATAAGTCTGATCAACATCATTAAATCCGTGAATCAAAAATTTGGGTTTCAAATCAACCAGCAAGACAGAGATGATTATTTCTCATATACATATGCACACACACACAGAATGTAACAGAAAGAAAAATATAGTGCTTTTTATAAGGAATTAGAGAATTATATCTTTTTGGAAAATATTTGCCTAAATGGATGTGAGATATATTTTCAAAAAACAGAAAAATTCCTAACATAAAAGGCACTATATTTTGTATTTCTGTCACATATCCCCTGTGTGCATGCATGATGAGAGAGGAGCACGGAAGATGAGAGATTGGAAAAGGTATCCTTTCTAAACCATTGAAACCAGAATGTCATTAATCTGAAACCAGAATTGAAGATCCAGAATATTGATCATCATCAATGATATCAAAATCCATAAAGCAAAAAAAATACATGTGTTCTGGACTTTGGAGGTCTCTTACCCATGCATCAAATGGACGTAAAATGGACAATGTTGGCGGAGTTCAAGTGTTAAGATATCAAAATCATTGAGCTTAATATAGACTATTTAAAACACACATAAAACAAACCTAGACTGATTTGAATGCTTCTAAATCAAAATATATCACGGTATTGTAGCATGACATTAAATTGGTATATTCTTGATACCAGTTAATGCATAAGTGCAAGATATCAAGAATTTCTGGTTTTGGTGTCGGAATTTTTAGATATTGTAGACCTTGCTTAACAGTCTGAATTTTGTATTTAAATTTTCCATATTGACTTTAAATAAGTACAAACATCAATTCTATTGGAAGGATACACCCAAACCATGCTAAGATGCCTAAGTGACCCCAAGCAATAGACCTAGTTTATTACCCACATGATTGCCCAGGCATCAAGGAGGTAACCCATCCAACAGAGTGTAAGTCACTTGATTAGTATTTAGTTCAGCTACATTTCTACATAGTGATCTTACAATTAAAATTTACATTGAATGTGTAAATAAAGCATAATACAAGTACTAACATATATCAGTCTTAGCACAAGAGGATGAGATTTCTGAGCTTCTTCTATTGTCCATCTTGCTGGAGGCTAGAAATAAGGTCTAGGATTTTATTGAAACATTTAAAGATTGTTTGTTTTATTTTCCCTTAAAGTCCAATTTGATGCATCTCACTCTCTCATTCACATTTATGCATCATTCATAAGATGAATTTACAAAATTATAAATAGTATTTCATATAAACATTATTTTTCATATAATACTAAATACAAGCATAAACACATGCATGTTGACACTTCACAAGCACATATAATTGACACACGTGTGATGATTTTATAGAAAAATATATATCTATACGCATGTAAAATTCTATGCCTATTCCACACATTTACATATATGTGCATGTGATGGTTTAATCAAATGTCACCTACAAATCCAGAGGCTTATTTATTGCCAAGTTGGTCACCAATAACAAGAATTGCCTCAGAACTCTCCCTCCATCATATGTATATCTTAAAGCTAGAACACTTTTGATAATATTTCTGCCCAAGTAATATCAAAGCAAATTCAATGGTTGTTGTCGAAACAAGATCCATACATTTAATCATAATCCGTAATGTCTAAATTCTCTAGAAACCAAAAATCATGTTATGCATCAAATGAACAAAAAATGGATGGCTCGATATAGTTGGTAAGATGAGGTACATTATAGGTCACATAACTTGAGAATCCAAACAATTTATCTTGATATAAAAATTTAAAATACATGTTAACAAAATTTTATTGATTTAGATAATTCTAAACCACAGATGAAATCAAATAATGCTATCATGTCATTAAAATTGTCCATTTTGCATCCACATCATGCATACACACAAAAGACCTCTAGAACATGATTTATGGTTTCTAAGCAATTTAGACATCGTAGATTATGATCAATGGTGTAGATTTTCATTTAATGGAACCTATCATTGTTTTTTTTTTTGTCAATGGCATTAGGTGCCAATTATCATTGATCATACTCTAGCTTCACTACAAGAAAGCATATATGTCGGCATAAAAGGGCCTCCCCTGATGCATGAGGCTCACCACTGCAAGGTCTAGGGAGGGCCAAATGTATGCAACCCTATCCCAACATGCAGAGAGGTTATTTTTTGTGTTTTGAGCCCATAATACCCATGACACAATTAAGCAACCTTACCATTGCACCAATGACCAAGGCAGTCCTCTATATGTCAACATGACTTCAAAAAACTATACTACATCTCTAAGTTCTTATAATCACAACACCTCACTCTCCACCCACCCTCACCCCTTCCCTCTTGACTATCCCACATTTTGTTTGTCCTCAAAATTATGATGACTATGTTATACCCCTATTATGAAAATTTACAATGGTTATGTGATGACAGATAGATAGACATGCATGCATAAAGAGTGAGAAAGAGATCAATTATCATAAATCAACCTGTCAAAACAATACCCATAGATGAAAAGTTTTCATCTCTTAGGGTCATTTACGCTGACTAGTACCATGGTATTTTAAATTAAAGTGCAGACCTTTCTGCACAAATCACATTTATTTTTCTACAGAAATGTTTCGGCTATGTGTTTACCATCAAAGTAGCTGTCTTTAGGTTGCATATATGTTGAGTGGTTTTTAAGGGCATTGACATATATCTATAGGTGATCTAGCCAATTCGTAATTTTAATAATCTTTAGGATGGTCAACTAGCCCTCTTCAATCAGTATGTGATCACTAAGGAGGAAACCTGGGGCTAGCCATAGAAGTTTTGAGACTGTTGTTATGAAAGTCAAGATTTCTTTTCTGACTCAAACTACCTGGACCAACACCTTAGAGAGGGTCTCCAAATATGCTAGGGATTTCTTTTTAAGAACAATTTACATATCTTGCAAAAGGAAAAAGTAATTCCGAAAACCATTTTTTAACAATACTTTAACTTTACTTCTTTCTCAAATTACCTGCACCAATAACAGTGTTTCAGTAAAAAAATCAACATTGCCATACCAATATGAGGCTTGACCTCCTCTTATTTTAACAGTCACATTGAAGCAAACCTTATCCAGTACCAACAACAGACCATCAATGATAAAACCATAATTTTGTCTATATTTGCTCAGCTCTTGCAGCATAGTTCTACAATTCATCCTCTAGCATGTGTGCAAGCCAATTCCATAAAAGTTGATTCTTCCTTCTGGTGCAAATGAAGTAATCTTGTTTGTCCAAAGTCTTGTCTTATTTGTTCCTTTTGAAATTAGTAATCTGTTGATTCGATCAATTTTGCAAATGACCTCTGGTCACCATGTTTCAGGGTTATTGATGATGATCAAGTGCATTTTCATGCTTATCATGTAGGATTGATTGAATATTCAGTTGTCTCAAATTTGTACTATATAATATGCAGGGAAACTCAAGCAACTCAATCACAGAGCTTTTCTACACTATCTAAGGATTTTGCCTTCAATTTCTACATGGGTCTGGGAGAGAGGAGGCCAGAAGGATATGCTACGGACCAGTCACTATTGTGATACAGCTTGGAGAGACATGTTTGATAAAGTGCTTCATGGTAAATTGTTACCAAAACAACACCATTGTTGCAGTTCATCTATTTTTTGACCAAGTGTATTATTATGTTTATAGAGTGGGATGCACGCAAATCAGGTAATCAAGAAGGCTCTTTCATGACTCGTCATTCACAGTTATGTGGAATATATCATATTACCCTGTTGCTCACAACTAGAAAAAAAACAGTGACTAGTATCTCAAATGGAAAATATTGATTTATTGGAAAACAGTTATCAAAATAGATAATCATCTGAAATTCAAGAACATACAAAATTCCAGTACTAAAAAGCCAGATAACAGTTATCTGATTAAGGTTTCTTAGGATTGAATGGTTATAATTTAGTATTGCGCCTATTAAGAGTATAAAAGAAATAATAATCAGGAAGCCAAACTTCTAGGTTTAGGACTTGGAGTCGTGATTGGTGGACTTGTCTTTTGTTGCTAATTCCTTAACACCTCTATTGTGATTTGAGTTCTACATAACCTAACTGAGATTAAAGGGGAAAAGAAAATCAAAGGAAAAGGAGATTGTTCAAAGAAAGAGTGTAGTAGTAGTACAAAAAACAACAACAATGAAGGAAGAAAAGAAAGGATGGAATGGAGAAGGGAGCAAGAGATGAAAGGATGTTTAGTGGACCCCCTTTTTTTTGCCAGCGGGACACACGCAGGTGCCTAGGGCTGGGGGTCGGGGGGGGGGGGGGGGGGGGCCGTAAGTTGTAGGAGGGCAAAACAAGCTTGTGCTGGACAAAATATGCTAGTCCCAACCTAGCCAAATGTCCATATCAAGGTCTGCACCTAGGCTAAGCTTTGCCTGTTTAAGAATGTTTTGGAACTTTATCATTATACTCATTGAAAGCCTTAATCCAAATAATTCCTTGTCCTCCATCCAACCATCAAGTTCCATCTTTCCTACTATGTTTGATATTGGTTACAAAGCTGGCAATTTTATAAGTTTTTGACTCATTAAATCATGATACCTGTAAGCATAAAGTACTCTTCCACCTAGCTCCTTCTCTACTCCAAATACTCCACAACTTCTCCTCTCCCTTGCTTGCCATCTCCTTACCATCATCTCATCTCCACCAGCTTGAAATCACCACACCCCACTAACTTTCAGTCACTTCCTCATGTATCTTCCTCTTCTTCCTCCTTTACTCCCTTCCCTGTCCTACTCTTCCCTGTCAAACTTGGTTGGTCAGGGTCGGCTCTCTTGTCTCACTAGCAAGATTGAGTTGAGCACGACTGACCTGTTAGTGAGTCAAGTTGGGTATAGGCCATGCTAATTAGTCTTGATGATTGAGTTGGATCCGACCCAGCATGACCCATTGCCACCATAGGTACGTATTTACTCCCAAAGGCTTCAGGGTCAGTCTAATGGTCAAATAAACTAAAGTACTGAAACACTGTTATATATAACTCGAGATCAGCCTGAAATGTTCCAAGTTTGATAAGTCAGCCTGACTTCACTAACATGTCGGGTGGAGGGAAGTAAACATAAAACTCATCAATCACATAAGCATTCCTTCACAAGACATGATTGGAGATCTTTGATCAGAAGAATGTCAATTTTTATTAATGCATTAAAAGCATTATATCTGATTCTTACAAAGAAATTTTCCTTTCAAATTAAGCTTGCAAAATGTGTTTATTGAGGGGGTGAAGATGAACTACAAGAAAAGCAAGATTACAATGGACATGCCAAGAGAAAATGAGGAATGAATGAACAAACAACATAAAGAAAAAAAATGTGCTTTTACCAGTATATGCTGAGATAGTGAATGTAGTTGGCTCGCCCCGAGCAATTGGAAATGGAGATATGTCAATGCCACTGACATTAACTGCATAGTCAGCTCCCTTTTCTGCACATCAAAGGAACAGAATTCACTCATCAACATACAACTAAACACTTAAACAATCCTAGAATCCATCAATGATCCAACAACCAAATAAGAAATGGTTATGAGATTTGGAAACAATTGATAACAGAACAAACCAAACTATTACATCAAATTATTACATTTATCAAAAGTAAACCAACAAAAATATGTTGTAAAATATGATATCAAGAAATAAAAAGAATTACTCAATCATATGAATCAATGACCCCATAAATCAATTAATTTAACAATTAACATCATTTCAAGCTCAACCGCAGGATAGCACAAGGGAGAAGGGTGCAAGCATTTAGAAATGGTTGAAGAAGATGGCAGGAGTAGTTGAAATTATTTGCCCTATGCAGGAGCATTTTTTGGAGAATAAAATCCAGATACAGAATGTGGTTTTGGGCCTTCAAAATGATATTCATGTGCTGATAATAAGGTAAGAGATGGAGGTAACAAAAATAAGATTTGATTGGTTGAAATTGATCAAATTTCTAGGAAGAACAGAAATCTCCTTCCCCTTGATCTGTAAATACATCAGCGATTATGGCCACAGTTTGATACAATTCAGTTTTGCTAAATTCTCCATGAGATTAGCTAATTTTTTTTCTGAGTTTCAAATATGCTAGGAACTATTGGCTCAATCTCCCCAAAGGTAGGGTTTCTAAATTTACCGAGAGAATGTCGAGTTCAAGAATGGATATGTCAACATTCCACATCCTCTTTTGAGAATGATCAAATCAGCATGCTGCACGGTCCATATGAAGACCATCCTACAAGTAGTAGGATGCAACTATTGGTCCCTCAGGCATCTAAAATCAGTAGTTCGGCCTTGTTTTGTATTAAGATGAGTAAGGTAATGAGGACAGGTCACATTACTTTCTCATCATCGATATGCCAAAAACCAAAAGCAGCAGCACAATCAAAGAACCAGATTCCCACATACGGTGGCAAGTTATAGAACTCCTTCAACCAAATACAGGGTAAAATAATTTTTCCCAAAGCATATACCTTAAAATAACCACAGACTGACCATCTCATACCATGTTGCAAAGCAATAATAGGGGAATCCAATAAACAATTCTTCATATGATTCCAAAAACTCAAAAATAAAAATAAAAATAAAAAAAAGCATTCCAATCTATCCAACAAATACATGTGATATTAGGGCCAAAGCGCGCATGAGGAGTTCTTGGAATCCCACCCAACGCACCCCTTTAGAACAAATCAAAGGCAACGAAAAGCAAGAACCTGCCAAAACAAGACAGAATCACAAAGCCATAGATTCGAAAAACTCACTGCAGTATTCGAAGGAGGCGGCAACGGCAGCGGAAGGGAAGAGGAGGCAGAAGGCCAGAAGAAGAGCGGGTAGGAGCCCGAAACGAGCGGCCATCGCCTCTATTTTTTCTTCTTCGCAGATCTGTCGCAGAAGGGCAACGTCGAGAGAGGAAATTTAAACCCTACGCTTCAATCGGAGACAGAGATATTTATTGTTGCAAGAAGATATGTTTATCTAATTTTTTGACCAGTTTCGGCAGCTGAGGGGGGCCTTTCCCGAGACAGACTGTTAGCTGGCGGAAAACGACGTTCGAGGAAGCTTCGACCTCCTTTCCTTTCTTTCACTCTGGTAATATTTTCTTCGTTTTTACCCTTCTTTAAGCAAGGTGGTAAGCACACCGACTCTGTCTTCACGGAAGTCGTGGTTCGCCGGTCGATCGATCGAGATACCTCTCTTCATCACACCATACCAGAAGCGTTTGGTTTGAATTTTGAGCGGTGTATTATCAAAAAATTTGCCAATATAATTTTTGTAAGGGTAAGTCTCTTTCGCCCAATAAAAATCCGAATTACCAACCCCAATACGCATGGCACCTTCCTAATCTTAAATTAAATAAATAAATAAATAAATAAAATAATAAGTTAAAGATGTAATTGGTTCGTGGCTAAAATTAAAATTAAAATTAAAATCAAAATAAATTAAAATAATTATTGGTGCAGAATTGATTGACATCGGATCGAGCTAAAGTTGGGAAAGATGAGATCATCATCGATGACTTGTAAAATAAAGTTCTATCCGGAGTCAGTGGTGGTGGCTCCGACAGGATCCTCCTACGATCAAGTCAGCTCTTCTGACCAACAGAAATGGAATGCTCGAATAAAAATTCGGCAGAGTTTTGGAAAGGAGAAGAGAGCTTAGAAAAAACGTATTTGGAGGGTCCCTTTTTATAAACAGAGCTTGTTGTAATCGTCCAGTAGTGGGCCGCTCTGGATCACATGAAATGTATTATGGAGAGAGATGTCACTCGTAATAGACTGATAATGACAGTCGTAACCATCCGGTAGTGGGATTGCCTGTAGTAGACTGATAAATGACAGTCGTAACCGTCCGAAGGAAGTAAGAATTCGAAATCCGACTGAAGAAGATATCCAGAAAGAGTTCGGTTCTTGGAAAAATCTGACTGAAGAAGAAGTTCGAAAGGAATTTGGCTCCTGAAGGAATCCGACTGTTAGAGGAGTTCGAAAGGCATTCGGCTTTTGGAGAAATCCGACTGCTAGAAGAGTCTGAAAGGAGTTCGGCTCCTAGAGGAATCCAACTACTAGAGAAGTTCAGAAGGAGTTCAGCTCCTGAAAAAATTTGGAAGAAATTCGGAAGGCTTTCGGCTCCTGGAGAAATTCGACTGTTGGAGGAGTTTGGCTTCTGAAAAAATTTGGAAGGAATTCGGAAGGCGTTCGGCTTTTGGAGAAAATTGGAAGAAATTTGGAAGACGTTGCTCATGGAGAAATCAACTGCTGGAGAGTTCTTTGAGTTCGCTCTAGAGAAATCTAACTGCTAGAGGAGTTCGGAAGGAGTTCGACCTTGGAGAATCCGAAAGGAATTCGGAAGGCGTTCGGCTCGTAGAGAATTCGACTGCTGGAAAGAGTCCGAAAATAGTTTCAGCTTCTAGAGGAATCCAACTGCTGAGAGTTCGGAAGGAGTTCGACTCCTAGAGAAATCCAAGGATTGAAAGCGTTCGGCTCTTAGAGAAATCTGACTGCTGAGGAGTTCGAAAGGAGTTCGGCTCTAGAGAAATTCGGAAGAAATTCGGAAGGCGTTCGGCTCTGAGAAATCCAACTGCTGGAGGAGTTCGGAAAGAGTTCAGCTCCTAGAGGAATATAACTGTTGGAGGAGTTCGGAAGAAGTTCGGCTTCTAGAGGAATCCGGAAGGAGTTCAGCTCCTGGAGAAATTCGGAAGGAATTCGGAAGACGTTCAGCTCCTGAAGAAATTCGACTGCTGAAGGAGAGGTCTGGGAGGGGTTCGGCTGCTGGAGGGAGTTCAAGTGTTTGAAGGAGTTCGACTGGGGTTCGGCCACTAGAGGGAGTCCGAGAGGGATTCGGCCACTGGTTGAGTTTGGCTGCTAAAGAAATTCGACTGCTAAAGAAGTTCGAGAGGGGTTCGACTGCTGGAGGAAAAATTCTTAATCGAAGCTCTTCCATCATTACCAGTCGCATTAGGCTAAGCATCAGACTGGACTTCGATGGGAATGAAATTTATCTCCAACAATAGTCCCCCCACTCCCGAGTTCGAAATTCGAAAGAAGGAAGTACAAAAAAAGGCGACTATCGAAGTCCTTTTTTGGATTCTGCACCCGTTCAGATTGAAGCTAGAGGAAATCTTATCTCCAGTCGAGGTTGAAGAAAATCTTGTCTCTTATTGAGGTTGGCGTTGAAGCTCGGGGGAGATCTTATCTCCAATCAAGATTGACGTTGAAGTTGAAGCTTGGAGGAGATCTTATCTCCAACCGAGGTTGACGTTCAAGTTGAAGCTCGGGGGAGAATTCTAGTCCTAGGTTCCCGCGCTTGCTGCTTATTGCGGACATCGAACTCGTTGTGGATGCCGGGCTTGTTGTGGATGTCGAACTAGGATCTCTCTTGCAAATCAGGATAAGGTTCTGCTTGTCGCATTTGACGTAGTTAGATTGTCGTGGAAAAGCACATGTAAGGATTCTCCATCGAGCTTCTTCCTTCTCCACGTCTTTGGTCTATGGGGTTCCGACCTTTGCTCATGCTAGGACAAGGTTCTCCTCCTGTTCCTAATAGGCTGTAAGGGCGTATTTAGGATTATTGTCGGGGCCTCTCCTCTTACCTCGTCTAAAATGAACGAGACCTTTAACTTTGCTCATGTTAGGACGAGGTTCTCCTCCTATTCCTAATGGACTGCAGGGGCATATAAGAGCCGTTGTTAGGGCCTCAATCTTCGACTTTGCTCATGTTAGGATGAAATTCTCCTCATGTTCCTAATGGGCTATAGGGGCACATAAGGGCATTGCAGGGCTCAGTCTCGATTTTGCTCACGTAGGATGAGGTTCTCCTCCCATTCTAACGAGCTTGGGGCACATAAGGCTGTTGTTAGGGCCTCTCCCCATCTCGTCTAAAAATGGAATGAGTCTTCGACTTGCTCACGTTAGGATGAGGTTTCCTCCTATTCCTAACGACTGTGGGGCACACGAAGGCTTTGTAGGGCTCTCCCCCATCTCATCTAAAATGAATGAGATCTTCGACTTTGCTTACATTATGACGAGGTCTCCTTCTTTCTAATGGCTGTGGGGCACATAAGGATCTTTGTTAGGGCCTCTCCCTCCATCTCATCTAAAATAAATGAGGTCTTCGACTTTGCTCACGTTAGGACGAGGTTCTCCTCCTGTTCCTAACATGACCATTTTTTATTGCTTCTTCCTTGTCATCACATAGTTTTTGCACCAACAAATAATAACATTGAAGACAAAAAATTACTGGTAGTACATTCTTAGATTTTTTGAATTCTAAGGTCGTAGAAGCGTCTTCCCTCCGAGTTCCTTCAGGCGATAAGTTTCGAATCGGACGACCTTCTTTACTTCATATGAGCCTTTCCAATTTGGGACAAGCTTCTCCTGGTTCTGAGGCTGAGAGATGGCGACTCGTTGAAGCACCAAGTCTCCCACTTTGAATATTTTACCTCTAACTTTGGAGTTATAGTATCGGATCATCCTTCATGTGTAGGCCGCCATCCAAACCTGGGCATTCTTTCTTTTTTCTTCCAGCGAGTCGAGGTTGACTTTGAGATCCTGTGAGTTATGCTACTCATTGAAGGCCACGACACGCGCTGATAGGAGCATAAGCTCGATTGGGATGACTGCCTCCATTCTGAAAGCCAAGGCAAATGGTGTTTTTCCAATCGATAGCCTTTGAGTAGTTCGATACGTTCAGAGGATGTGGTAGAGTTCTTCTACCCAGGCCCCTTTGCTCTATCTAGCCTTGTCTTGATACCTTACAATAGGGTCCGGTTGGTCACTTCAGCTTTTCCATTTGTCTGGGGTGAGCTACCGATGTGAAATGATGGAAGATGTTTAGATCTTCGTAGAACTCAGCGAACCTCGTCCCGGCGAACTATCGCCCGTTACCTATTTTGAGATTTCGGAGCAAACCGAACCGGCAGACATTGACTTCCAGACGAAGTCCTATACCTTGGCCTTAGTAATTTTTGCTAGTGATTCGGCTTTAACCCATTTAATGAAGTAGTCAATCGTGACCAGGAGAAACTTTCGTTGTTTGGATGCCGTCGGAAAAGGGCCAAGTATATCCATTCCCTACTATGCAAATGGCCAAGGTGCGCTTAGTGGAGTAAACTTGGAGGCCGGCTATCTTTGTAGGTTTGCATTCTTCTGACAGCGGTCATATTTCTTGACATACTCCATAGAATCGTGGTATAAGATCGACCAATAGTATCCTTATCGAAGTAGTTTTTATGATAGGGATCTGACTCCTACATGACTTCCATAAATTTTCTCGTGCACTTTTCATAATATGAAGTCGGCCTCTGAAGGTCGAAAACATCTCAGCAGCGACAGCGAATAAATGAAGGAAAATCCTAATTTTCTGGACTAGGTTCGTTCAGATCTAATCGGATCAAGAGATATATTTTAAATTTTTTTTTTCTAATCTAGATCAGATTTGGGATGTTTCAGATCTAATTTTTATTATTTTAATAATTAAAATAAATTTAGATAAATTAAATTAAATTTAATTTACCTTAATGTAGGGTAATCCTATTATCCGTTGATGATCCTGTAAGCAGCGAAAGGTTCTGGATCTTAGCCACGCAAGTGCCTAGCCTCTACCGGTATCCACTTGGGCTGGATCTGAAGATCCTCTTCTTCTCTATCATGTCTTCAAAAATTATATCTGAATCTGATTTGGAGGATTTTCAAAATAGCTTTCGAAGATCAGTAGTTGTCCTTTGTAGTAGCGCAGCTTTCTAGCTTTCTGTTGCCTTTCTCTCGCCTAGATTGCACCAATTGAGATCCCAAACTTCTTTGGGCATGGAGAGGAGAGGGAGAAGATGAACTTGGCATGGAGGAGGAAGAGAGAGGCAGCCTTGGGGCATAGAGAATTGTGTCAATCCTTTGAGTTGGGCGCAGGATCTTATTTATAGACTATGCGTGATCCAACTCCCCTTCATCCCAACCAAACACAACCCTTTGTGAAATCAGATCTAAATCAGATTGATGGGAATAGAGTCCCTTGGATTCATCCTTAGATGGCGCCTAAGACCAGTCAAAGTTGGTTCTTAGGAAGAGTCTAATCAGAATCCAATAAGGAGATCGAGTCCCTATCCAATAGGGACTCTTGGGCGCCCTTGGCGTGCGCCCTCCTCCTTGCCAGTTTCTGGTAGGAGGACAAACTCTCACCAGCTCTCCAATAGGTGCGTGACATGTGAACAAAAGTCAAAGTGTCAATGGTTAACATTTGACCAGTCAAAGGTTAACTTTTGACCAAAGTCAAAGGATGAGAAATGGTAGGTGACCAAAAATGGTAGGTTTATCTTACAAAATAAGACAACCTTTTTTTGATCAGGACAGGCTCCAGTCAGACCAAGTGAAGGCCTCTGATTGAGCACAAACTCCTTTGGCTCAGTCAGGACAACTTATTTGTGATAATAAAAGAAGAACGTTAGGTTCAATCGAGTGCTAGCACGATTTCCTTGAACCTAATTGAATCTCATTCAGATCAATTGAACTAGATCAGTTCAATTGATGATCACCAGATTCAAACCCTTGTTTGTGTGACCCAGTTAGGTTCAGTTCTGTATGGTAATGGGATATGTCATGATCTCTATCATAGACATCATCGAAACTCCTTTCGATGGATCAGAACTCTTCTGATTCGAACAGCTAGAATGATCGATCATCTAAATCATTCTAATTGCTCCCAAAATCCACCAGTGACACCTAGCAGTATATGGTGGCAATCCATCAGAGCTGAATGCGAACCTCTTGGTGCAGCTACCTGTGTGATTAAGTTCTTCTATCTTGAGCCCCGATCAGATTAGGGTTAAGGTGAACTCGTCAAACCCTAGTCTCTGTCATATGATATAATCATTCGATTCGAGTCCAATGTGAAAATCTAAATAGAAACTCTTTCTATTATTTCACTCTGCCATGGCCATGGGCTTCTGGACTTGATTCTCATGATTATCATAGGGCTGCTCCTCTACCACCGAGGTAGATAGATCCCATCTTGATGCAATCCAGTTCCTACAATGAACATGCTATAGCCAACATACACCTCAGGGTTCTATATGGCTAGGAGACCGAGTAATGGTGTAGTCAAACTATAACACCCTCAAGGTGAACTGCCGATGCATCTCAGGTCAAAGAACTAGACACACTACTGCAGCATCGAGTCAGTCATTGACGAGAAGGTAGACTTTCTAATGACTACTCGAGGTGGTCACGCTCAGTGCCCTCGTTCTCTAACGAGTATCTGTACTTTCGCTCTGGTGTCTCCACACCGTAGACTCAAGACTCATCTACTAAAGAGAAGCGATCGTACACCAACCTTTCGGATCAATCACCATCCTCGTGATGATCCTATGGTCGGGAGCTGTTTATGAGTTAATAATGATTATTCATGTCTTTAAATTTCAACTCTGAAAATATGAATTATCATTACCATTAACTCAAGGATGTATCACAGACACTAATACATAGGTGTGATAGAAAATAACACATTTTATTGATTATAGTCAAAATTACAATTTTGCCCCTAGAAGTGTATTACAAGTGTCAGCCAATTTTGGCTTCTAGGGCACATATATCTAACAATCTCCCACTTGTCCTAAAGCCAATTGGCTACAAGTCTAAATCCCATCTTCTCAAGATGGGCTTCGATCTTCTGCTGGCCCAACGACTTTGTAAGTGGGTCTGCCACATTATCTGCGGAGTCAACTCTCTTGACCTCGACGTAACTCTTCTCGAGGTAATCGCGGATGAGGTGGTATCGCTGCTCAATGTGCTTGGATTTTTGGTGAGACCTCGGCTCCTTAGCAAGGGCTATGGCACCATTGTTGTTACAGTAAAGGGGAATGGCATCTGATGGCATTACTCCGATTTCTATAACAAACTTCTTATACTAGAATGCTTTCCTCGCAACCTCTAATGCAGCGATATATTCTGCTTTCATGGTGAAATCTACTATCACGATTTGCTTGAAGCTCTTCCAGCTGATAGCACTACCATTGCACACAAACAGACTCCCAGATGTCGATTTTTGATCATCTAAATCGGACATGAAATCCAAGTCTGTGTATCCCTGAACTTGGAGTTCTCCGTTACCAAAGACCAACATCACATCCTTAGTTTTTCTTAAGTACTTAAGGATACATTTCACAGAAGTCCAGTATTCTTCACCTGGATTTGACTGATATCTGCTTGTGACACTCACAGCATGGGCTATATCAGGTCGTGTATATAGCATAGCATACATGAGGCTCCCTATTGTAGAAGCATAAGGGATCTTGCTCATGCGTTCTATTTCCTCAAGTGTGCTAGGGCACATCTTCTTGGAAAGATGAATACCATGTCTGAAGGGTATTAATCCCCTCTTAGAGTTTTCCATACTAAATCTCTTTAGTGCTTTCTCTATGTACATTTTTTGTGAAAGTCCTAGCATCCTATTCGATCTATCCCTATAGACCTTAATTCCTAGAATAAAGGATGCTACACCTAAGTCTTTCATGGAGAATTCCTTGGACAACCATATTTTAACTATCGTTAACATGGAAATATCATTTCCAATAAGGAGGATATCATCCACGTACAATACGAGGAAGATAATAGCCCTCCCACTGATCTTTTTGAAGATACACAATTTTTCTTCATTTTTGATGAAACCAAACGTTTTGATCACATCATTGAAATGAGTGCTCCAGCTCCGAGATGCTTGCTTAAGTCCATATATGGATCTTTATAGCTTGCAAACCTTATGATCAGTATCACTAGATGTGAAACCTAGCGGCTGTTCCATATAGATATCTTCCTCAAGATATCCATTTAAGAACGCCATTTTCACGTCCATTTGCCATATTTCATAATTGAAACAGGCTGCAACGGCAAGCAATGTGCGGATGGATTTTAGCATAGCCACTGGAGAAAAGGTATCCTGATAATCAATATCTTTGCGTTGACTATTAACCTTTTGCCACTCGAGTTCTGAATGTCTCCACATTTTCATTGCACCAGATCCCTCCTTCTCCTTGAAGATCTAGTTACACCCAATTAGGTACTTTACCTTCTGGTGGATCTACCAAGGTCTAACTTTGGTTTGAGTGCATCGAATCAATTTCTGACTTGCATTGCCTTAGCCAGTTTCTCGGTAGTCAATATGATATCGTTCTCGTTGATAGGTTTGGGCCGGTCATCACCATGAAACACTGATTGCCTACGAGAAACATTTGCTTCACTTCCTTTGAAATGAATACCTAAGTATCTTTCACGGGGGATGGAAAAAACTTCTTTCCGATCTATGAGGTGGAGGCCGGTAGTGTTTTCTTATGGGCTTCAACTGATTTGGGTTTCAATTGTCCTTAGCTCGTTTGTACTTATGAGACTTTCTCATCAAGCTTAATCTGCTTTTCCATGCCGCTTATCTTGAAATAAACTATTTTTACAAAAGAAAGATGGCATTGTCTACTCACAAATCACATTGTGGTATTTTGAAATTTAGAAGAGAAATAGCTATTCCTAATGATTCTTTCAGGATATCCTTATGATCCGAGCCTTTAAAGGACCTAAACTCTCACTTGCCCGCTCTTGTTGTCTTTGACATAAGTGGACAACCCTAAAATTCTCGACAGGATGACTCAGACATTGATTACTTTGGTACCGTGCCAGTATCTCAACGGCAACCCAGTACACCGACCTAGCCTGGTAGGAACGATTTTAGAGGGAATCCATCAGTAGATAAATTGAGAGTTAACTCTGAGTGTCCCAAAGAAAATCAGAGAGGTCTGGGTGAACTCATCATGAATTGACCATATCCAATAGAGTCTGATTTTCTCTTCATCCTCTGGAAATTTTCTTAGTTGAGGTGTCCTGATGGAGTCCATAGAGACTATGCCATTTTGCTGAGATAGTCTAGGAATTCTCGGCTAAGGTATTCACCTCGCATCGAGTCTAATCGAGAACCTTAATGGGTTTTTTAGATTTATTCTTTCTACTTCATGTCTGAATTCTTTAAACTTTCAAAAGTTTTCAGACTTTGTCTCTATAAGATCACACATCTACCCATACCTAAAACAGATCATTGGTAAAAGATTAATGAAGTAGATAAAAATTGACTCTAGCTGGCACATCAAATGGGCTGTACACATCAGTATGTACATAGGGCAAGGGAGATTTTTGTGGCCCTTATTTCCCATGTCCTTACAAAGGGCAGTTTAGTCATTAATGCCTTGAAGATTAAGATTCAACAAGTTGCGATATGACTCAGAAGTCATAGACTCAATAGCCCATTTTTCTCTAATTTGTTGATCTATCTTCTGCTATATGACCTGAATCTCAGGTGCCATAGAATACCTGTCGTTTAGGACTATCCCTAAGGGTACGTTGGCATTACATTTTGGGCTTGGATAGTTAGAACAGATACAGCAATATGTAGCTGATTAAGATCGTTAATAAGGAAACCATTTGCAAAATTTTATTCTTTCATTTTAAAAAAGGGGAATTGGGACAATGGGTCTGTTAAAAGAAGGTAATTCAATAGCCTTCTAGTGCTAAAGAATGAAACAGAAATTTCAAATTTCCTGCTAGTGTAAGGCACATAATAACAGTCTTCAAAACTAAGTCTAAACCAGATGGTAATCGAATGAGGGTATTTCCACCACCACATGGCCAATAACTCTTGCTCCATTTTCGATGCGTAGGATCATGTCTCATCCTCAGCCTCCTGTATCGCTTAAAGACCCTGCATGGAAGTGCACAGATTGAGCACTAGAATCAGAGTCAGCACCAATTAAGCATGCGAAGAAACCATAGAAGGTTAGACTCAATAATGAGCATTATACCTCAGAAGGGACTCGCTTTCTTATTCTCTTGAGCGGATTTGGCTGAGTGGTACAAACAGCTGAGGAGGCGTGCCCGAGGTGTTCAGCTAGCGTCCACGAGTGACCAAGCCGAGCGCGCCTGGAGGGAGAGAAACCCGACACAAAGGGCAGGCAGCGCGCCAGGGATAACACGGCGGCCGGAAGGCCCCAAAGGGCGACGGTCAG
>QRFJ01005145.1:0-54488 GCA_006176705.1 Cocos nucifera
ATCTTGTCTTCAAGGCAAAATGACTAAACTCCCTTTTGTTGGACATGGGGAGAGGGCCACAGATCTCCTTGCCCTAGTACATACTGATGTGTGTGGCCCATTCGATGTGCCGGCTAGAGGCAATTTTGTCTACTTCATTACCTTTACCGATGATCTGTCTAGGTATGGGTATGTGTATCTTATGAGACATAAGTCTGAAGCTTTTGAAAAGTTCAAAGAATTCAGACATGAAGTAGAAAAAACAAACTGGAAAAACCCATTAAGGTTTCTTCGATCAGATCGAGGAGGTGAATACCTTAGCCGGGAATTCCTAGACTATCTTAAGGAAAATGGCATAGTCTCTCAATGGACTCCACCAGGAACACCTCAACTCAATGGGGTTTCAGAATGGAGAAATCGGACTCTTATTAGATATGGTTCGATCCATGATGAGCTTCACAGACCTCCCTGATTTCCTTTGGGGACACTCATTGTTAACTTCAATCTTAATCTACTGAATAGGGTTCCCTCTAAAACC
The DNA here is from genome assembly GCA_006176705.1 of Cocos nucifera. Classification (NCBI taxonomy): domain Eukaryota; kingdom Viridiplantae; phylum Streptophyta; class Magnoliopsida; order Arecales; family Arecaceae; genus Cocos; species Cocos nucifera. Next base: position 518 of record QRFJ01005145.1, read on the forward strand.
GTTCCTACCACACCGTATGAGATATGGCACGGTAAGAAACCAAGTCTGAGTCATCTCAGAATTTGGGGTTGTCCGGCTCATGTCAAAAGACAACAAGCGGACAAGTTAGAGTTTAGGTCCTTTAGAGCTCGATTCATAGGATATCCTAAAGAGTCATTAGGATACTATTTCTACATTCCAGAAGACCACAATGTGATTGTGAGTCGACATGCCATCTTTCTTGAAAAATAGTTTATTCAAGATAGTGGCATTGGAAAGCAGATTAAGCTTGATGAGAAAGTCTCACAAGTGGAAACGAGCTAAGGACCAATTGGAACCAAATCAGGTTGAGCCAATAAGAACACTACCTCCTCCACCTCGTAGATAGATCGGAAAGAGTTTTCCATCCCCTGAAAGATACTTAGGTATTATTTCAGAGGACGTAGAGGAAAATGTTCCTCGTAGGTAATGGTGCTCATGGTGATGATCCCAAAACCTACAACGAGGCGATATCAGATATCGACTCCGAGAAATGGCTTGAGGCAATGAAGTCAGAAATCGACTCGATGCACTCAAACCAAGTCTGGACCTTGGTAGATCCACCAGAAGGTATAGTACCTATTGGGTGTAAATGGATCTTCAAGAGAAAGATTGGTGCAGATGGGAATGTGGAGACATTCAAGGCTAGACTAGGTGGCAAAAGGTTATAGTCAACGCGAAGGCATTGACTATCAGGATACCTTTTTCCCAGGTAGCTATGCTAAAATCCATCCGCACATTGCTTGCCGTTGCAGCCTATTTCGATTATGAAATATGGCAAATGGACGTGAAAATGGCATTCCTAAATGGATATCTTGAGGAAGATATCTATATGGAACAGCCGCTAGGTTTCACATCCAGTGATACTGATCACAAGGTTTGCAAGCTGCAAAGGTCCATATATGGAACTTAAGCAAGCATCTCGGAGCTGGAACACTCGTTTCAATGATGTGATCAAAAAGTTTGGTTTCATCAAAAATGAAGAGGAACCATGTGTTTTCAAAAAGGGTCAGTGGGAGCGCTGTTGTCTTCCTCGTATTGTACGTGGATGACATCCTCCTTATTGGGAATGATATTCCCATGTTGACATCAGTCAAGGTGTGGTTGTCCAAGGAATTCTCCATGAAAGACCTAGGTGAAGCATCCTTTATTCTAGGAATTAAGGTCTATAGGGATAGACCGAATAGGATGCTAGGACTTTCATAGAAGATGTACATAGAGGAAGTACTAAAGAGGTTTAGTATGGAAAAACTCTAAGAGGGGATTAATACCCTTCAGACATGGTATTCATCTTTCCAAGAAGATGTGCCCTAGCACACCTGAGGAAATAGAACGCATGAGCAAGATCCCTTATGCTTCTACAATAGGGAGCCTCATGTATGCCATGCTATGTACACGACCTGATATAGCCCATGCTGTGAGTGTCACAAGCAGATATCAGTCAAATCCAGGTGAAGAACACTGGACTTCTGTGAAATGTATCCTTAAGTACTTGAGAAGAACTAAGGATATGATGTTGGTCTTTGGTAATGGAGAACTCCAAGTTCAAGGATACACAGACTCGGACTTCATGTCTGATATAGATGATCGAAAGTTGACATCTGGAAGTCTGTTTGTGTGCAATGGTGGAGCTGTCAGCTGGAAGAGTTCCAAGCAAACTGTGATAGCAGATTCCACCATGGAAGCAGAATATATAGCTGCATCAGAGGCTGCAAAGGAAGCGTTCTGGTACAAGAAGTTTGCTGCAGAAATTGGAGTAATGCCATCAGATGCCATTCCTCTTTACTGCGACAACAATGGCGCCATAGCCCTTGCTAAGGAGCCGAGGTCTCACCAGAAGTCCAAGCACATTGAGCGGCGATATCATCTCATCCGCGATTACCTTGAGAAAGATTACGTTGAGGTCAAGAGAGTCAACTCCGCAGATAATATGGCAGACCCACTTACAAAGCCGTTGGGACAACAGAAGATCGAAGCCCACCTTGAAAAGATGGGACTTAGACTTGTAGCCAATTGGCTTTAGGACAAGTGGGAGATTGTTAGATATATGTGCCCTAGAAGCCAAAATTGGCTGACACTTGTAATACACTTCTAGGGGCAAAATTGTAATTTTGACTATAATTAATAAAATGGGTTATTTTCTATCACACATGTGTATTTAGTGTCTGTGATACATCCTTTGAGTTAATGGTAATGGTAATGATAATTCATATTTTCATATTTCAAGAATTGAAAATTTAAGACATAATAATCATTATTAACTCATAAACAGCTCCCGATCATAGGATCATCACGAGGATGGTGATTGATCTGGAAGGTTGGTGTACGATCGCTTCTCTTTAGTAGATGAGTCTTGAGTCTACGGTGTGGAAACATCGGAGCGAAAGTACAGGTACTCGTTAGAGAATGAGGGCACTGAGCGTGACCACCTCGAGTAGTCATTAGGAAGTCTACCTTCTCGTCAATGACTGACTCAATGCTGCAGTAGTGTGTCTAGTTCTTTGACCTGAGATGCATCGGTAGTTCACCTTGAGGGTGTTATAGTTTGACTACACCATTACTCGGTCTCCTAGCCATATGGAACCCTGAGGTGTATGTTGGCTTAGCATGTTCATTGTAGGAACTGGATTGCATCAAGATGGGATCTATCTACCACGGTGGTAGAGGAGCAGTCCTATGATAATCATGAGAATCAAGTCCTGAAGCCCATGGCCATGGTAGAGTGAAATAATAGAAAGAGTTTCTATTTAGATTTTCACATTGGACTCAAATCGAATGATTATATCATATGACAGAGACTAGGGTTTGACGAGTTTACCTTAACCCTAATCTGATCGGGGCTCAAGATAGAATAACTTAATCACACAGGTAGCTGCGCCAAGAGGTTCGCATTCAGCTCTGATGGGTTGCCACCATATACTGCTAGGTGTCCCTGGTGGATTTTGGGAGCAATTAGAATGATTTAGATGATCGATCATTCTAGCTGTTCGAATCAGAAGAGTTCTGATCCATCGAAAGGAGTTTCGATGATGTCTATGATAGAGATCATGACATATCCCATTACCATACAGAACTGAACCTAACTGGGTCACACAAACAAGGGTTTGAATGTAGTGATCATCAATTGAACTGATCTAGTTGAATTGATCTGAATGAGATTCAATTAGGTTCAAGGAAATCGTGCTAGCACTCGATTGAACCTAACGTTCTTCTTTTACTATCACAAATAAGTTGTCCTGACTGAGCCAAAGGAGTTTGTGCTCAATCAGAGGCCTTCATATGGTCTAACTAGAGGTTGTCCAAGTTAGAGAAGGTTTCTTATTTTATAAGACATGACCTGCCATTTTTGGTCACCTGCCATTTTTGGTCCTTTGACTTTGGTCAAAAGTTGACCTTTGACTGGTCAAATGTTGACCATAGACACTTTGACTTTTGTCCACGTGTCACGCACCTATTGGAGAACTGGTGGGGGCCTGTCCCCCTATCAGAACCTGGCAAGGAGGAGGGCGCACGCCACCCTAGGCGTGCGCCCAAGTTGGAGGCGCCTTGGAGTCCTTGTTGGACAAGGACTCCACCTCCCTTTTGGATTCCAATCAGAGTTCTACTAAGAATCCAGTTTGACTGGTCTTAGGCATCCCTCTAAGGAGGAATCCAGGGGTCTCTATTCCCACCAATCAGATTTAGATCTGATTTCACAAAGGGTTGTGATTGGTTGGGAGGAAGAGGAGTTGGATCACGCTTAGTCTATAAAGAAGACCCTGCGCCCAACTCAGATTCAAATGCAATTAGAATAGAGATTTTCCATGCCCCAAGGCTGCCTCTCCCCTCTTCCTCCATGCCTAAACTTCTCCTCCTTCTCCTCTCCACGTCCAAAAGAGTTTTGGACTTAGGTTGGTGCGTTCCAGATCAAAAGAAAGGCGATCAAAAGAAGAAGGCTGCACTGCTGCAAAGGACGACTGCTGATCTTCAAAAGGAGTTTTGAAGATCCTGTAGATCAGATCCAGATCTGATTTTTGGAGGCATGATAGAGAAGAAGAGGATCTCCAGATCCAACCTGAGTGGATACCGGTAGAGGCCAGGCGCTTGCGTGGCTAGATCCAGAACCTTCCGCTGCAATCAGGATCATCTACAGGATAATAGGATTACCCAAATCAGGTAAATTAAATTTGATTTAATTTATCTTATTTTATTTTATTTATTAAAATAATAAGAATTAGATCTAAAATATATCAAGATCTGATTGGGATCAAGAAAAAAATTTTTGAAATATATCTCTTGATCTGATCAGATCTGGACGAACCTGGACCGAGAAATCAGGATTTCCCTTCAATCACAATAATGAAGTTTGTTAGAAAATGAATACTTATGATGAAAAATATCAAAAATATATTTTATTTATTAATGAATCAATTATAAATATAAAGTAGCTCAACCATCAATAGGCTGATGATTGACTTTGGAACATATTTCCCAGTAGATCCAGACTTAATCCTATTAGGCTGATTAAATCTAAGCACTCTTGATCCCAACTAACCAACTTTTGATTCAATTTGATCAATCGCTTGACCTAATTGAGCTATCCATTTCTGAACCCATGTTTTATGAAGGTGTCTTAGATCTGAAAATTCATAATTTTTAGATCTAATTAGATTCATAAACTTAATTCTTAATTAAGTTCAAGGGTTCAATGACAAAACATGTATCAAAAAATCCTAGGGTTTCAGGATCTATGGTTTTGCAAAAAAATAAATTTTTTACTTCTAATTAAGGGAAAATGCGCAGTACCCCTACATGCTATAAGAGCACCCCATCGAATGAAAAGAGAGGACCTTTAAATACTTCTTACTTTTATGACCAGATGGCCAAGGGGAATGCCTTAATCAAAAATATGAACTATACTACAAAACTATTACATCTAAAGCATATAACTATTACATGATTTAAGATATAATCTATACATATTTTGCATATATCTCATGTATCAATTTAATATTTAAATTTATGTTTCATATCTGATTACATCTGTTGTAATATCTAAAAATAAAATTTTAAATATTCTCATCATAAAAATTTTTAATCTACACTACTTATGGCATAGATCTATGGAACTAGTCTAGACATGCATTGCATATGTCATACGTATGAAATTTTTCAATGCATCTCATGCTTTCAGATCTAATTATTTCATATATAATATCTAAAATTTAAATAATTAAAATATATAATCTGAAAAAGTTAAATGAACATTTCATAAAAATTTTGATCTAGACTATGATGTAAAACTACAGATCTAGTCTAGATGTGCACTGCCTATATCATATATATCAAAATTTTAAATTAGATCTTATGTTTTAGATCTAATTATATCTAATGTAACATCCGAAACTTAAATGATCAAATCATAAAAATTAAATCAAATCTAATCTAAAGTATATTTGAATGACTATCATGATATAGAACTACAGATCTAGACTAGAACATGCATTATATATATTAAATATATAATTTTAAAATATACAATTTTTGATTTTAGATCTGATTACATCTCATGTAACATCTAAAACTTAAAAAATTAGATCATAAAAAAAAATAGATCAAATCTAATGACAAACCTAAAATCAGTAACCTGGCTCTGATACTAGTTGAAGGAAAAATCAGTTTTCTTACCACAGGATGCATCTGATCGGATCAGATTTATAGTGAAATAATTTTTAAAAAAATTATCTGATCAGATTTAAGAGTTTTTATATCTGATTAGATTAATCTAAAATTTATAAATAAAAATAAAAATAAAATAGTGATATCTAATATCATCTGATCGGGTAAATCGTTTATCCAATATGACGATCTGATGATTGATCCGAGGTTCTGATTGAGCCGCACATGTGCCCGATCTCTACTGATATCCACTCAAGTCAGATCTAAAAGTCTCTTCCTTCTGGATCTGATCTCTAAAGATCAAATCTGGTGTCTTCCCGTAGAGCCTTCAAATCAAGCTCTGAAGGCTGCACATTCGTCTCACGAACACCATCGTCTCTCGCTGATCTTCGTGATAATGAAACTTGATCTTTGTTCATAGGTTTTACCCAACTCTTAGGCATGGAGAAGAGGGAGAGGATCAGATGAGGGAGGCATGAAGATGGACATTTTGGTAGGACTTCACTGTAGAGAAATTTCTATGCACAATAGCTTGCGTAGGGCCCTTTAAATAGACCAAACCAAGAGTCCCTTCGCATGTGACTTTGACCAGGTCAAAGATAACATGTAGAAGGACTCTATATCTAATCTCTACACCCACACCTGAATTTTCATTCAATTTTGTCACATAAAATCATATGAAAATGGCATGGAGAAGAGATAAGTGTTAGGCGCAAAACTCTTACCTCCCAGAGTTTGATCCAAATCAAACTCTTTGACCTAGTCAAAACCCTTTTAAAAGGGGGTCTCCACATTAATCCTTGTGGGATGCACATACAAGAGAGGATGTGGCCCTCTCTCCCTTACCTAATGCCTGGTGCACATGCCCCAAGATAATTTCCAGGGGGTGCATGCCCCTGATCCATTAATTCCTGCAAATCGGGTCAATATTTGACACTTGTCCTATTCTTGTCTTATGGGATTTATGACAAGTCCTTTTCAAGTCTCATCCAATGAATTTTAGGCAAGTCCTTATCAATTTAAAACAAGCCTTGATCAGGCCAGGACAAGATCCAGTCAGATTAAGAAAAATCTATCCAGAACTTTTGGGAGAGGCTTGTCCAAATTTCGTCTCATGATTATAGGATAAGCCCTGATCTGGTAAAGACAACCCTTGTCTTATTTCCATCTTATGGGATTTAGGATAAGCCTTAATTAAGCTAGGACATGGTCTAATAGTTTCAGAAATTAGCAAGTCTTATCCTTTTTCCATCCCATGGATTAGGACAAGTCGAAATTAGGTTAGAACAATACTTTTCTGACCTGGAAAAGTTCAAGTCAGATAAGGATAGAGCCATACAAGGCTCCTGAATGAGCCAAATCTAATTTGGCTCAATCGAGTGAAACCAAAAAGATGATAGAAAGAGAATATTAGGTTCAATCGCATGCTAGCATGATTTCATTGAATCTAATTAGATCTAATTAAAATCAATCAAATTGGATTAGCTCAATTGATGACATCCAGACCTAAACTCTTGTTTGTGTGATTTAGTTAGATTCAGTTCTGTATGGTACTGGGATATATCATGATCTCCATCATCGACATCATTGAAACATCTTTTGATAGATCAGAACTCTTTTGATTCACCCAATTAAAATTATCAATCATCAAGATAATTTTAATTGGTTCAAAATTTATCAGTGACACTATAGGAACCAAATCTAGGATTTCACGGATAGATCTTGAAAATTTTTTAGGATCATCCAACGAAAGACTTAAATAAATTAAATATTAATTTAAATAAATATATAAATACCTAGATCTCAGATCTTTTAGATGATCAAGGCATGATATTAAATCAAAAATTAAAAATATAAAGGAGAAGAAAAGGTTGATCACATCAACCTAGATCTACACTACATCTAATGCAGGTATGAAATCAATAGATCAGATCTATTACCTTTGTAGGTTAGATAATCTAACTTGCTAATCTAGGCTTGAGGATGAAGTCACAAGCCTCACACATGTTCGGTCTCTAGGAGTCATCCACATGAGCCTACTAACTCTGATCTGAAGTCCAATGCAGAAAATCAGCATAGCATGCTAGTATCATGCTGATCCTTCTTCGACGATTGATCCGATGCTCCCTTCTTCAAAATATGGACTCTCCAAAATATGAGAAGGAAGAGGAGAGTTTTTCTGATCTAAGACTCTCTCAGAGAAAAATCAAAAGAAGGAGGAGAGGTGAAGAATAAAACAGCCCTAGAAGAAGACCCTCTTCTTCTTCTCTTTTCTCTCACCTAGACACCTAGTTTGATGCCTATGGAACCACCACGCCCAAGGATCCTCTTCCTATAATTTTTGCACACCCCAAACCTCTCCAAAATTTCTATATTTCATAAATAAATTAGGCCAAATTTTATAGAAAAAGAAGAGTCCTTGTGTAGGTCAAAAACTAGACAAGGCAGGACTAGATTTGGCAAGTGATTGGGGCGCCCAACTCTTGGGCGTCCCTCCTCTGATTTTTTTGTGAATCCAGCAAGGGAGAATGCATAAAATTCTTCTTTCTCACCATGGAAATAGTGGAGAGAAAATAGGAGAGGGGGCAGCACACAAGGGAGAGAAGTTTTGGTCAACAAGGATTCTGTCTCATAGAATCCTAAAGCAAAACTAACTCCCCTTTTGACTTGGTCTTCCAACAAATTGCCTTATAAGAAAAGGAGGAAGAGAGGGGTGTGCATGAACACCAGGGAGAGTACATCTCATGCACAAAATAAGAAAAAATGGGCATGGGGGGCATGGGCTAAGGTGGCGCAAGGTTAGGGAGTCCTAGTCACGCTAAGACTCCTATTTTGACATGGTCAAATAAGGTCTTTTAACCAAATAAAATCAAGAGTAAACCAACTCAATTAAATAAGGCCCTAATGTATTTAAAAACTTAATTAAATTAGATTAAATTAGATTTTATTTTAATTTAATTTTTTAATCAAATTAAAAAATTGGGTTGACCCGAGTCCTATTTAGACTAGGACTAGTTTTTCCTTGCACTTGGCTTACCCAATAAGTCAATTGGACTTGATCCAATCAAGTGCAAACCAAATATAATTAAATTATATTTAATTAAACTTATTCTCAATCCTCTTGCTTAATCAAATTAAGTTAGTTAGCAATCTAATTGCTAATCGATTCTCCTGCAATACTTGCACTAGGTTAAACACCAATTGTATTGATTGTTTAACCCTAAAATGATTCTTAATCATTAATCAACTATCTGATCAGATCATGAGCTCTAATGTGTGTGACCTCATAGGTCCAAACTTATTTTGGTAGCATAGAAATAGATTTCTATACTAATCAAAGTGACCATCTAGCAATGATATCCGATGGTCGAATAGGTCGAATATGTAGAACAACATCCTTTGAACCCATGCGGATATAGTTTTCATATAATTCATCCCCTTGACCAAAATGCTCGTAGGACACCTCCGAGTTCAACTATCAACTCTGATTAGGTTGTCCACATTATATTTCAAAATATCAAATCGATCTGATGGATTATCATGGCCAAGGTTTTGCTATATTAAAATATAGTGATACATTCCTCTCCAACTCTTAGAGTGGTCAATCCCATCTTGATCACACTCTGACTTCATAAGTACTTGACTGTACCCTAAAGCCTTTCATTACTAAATTAAAAATTTAGTTAGTCCAGAACCAAAGCACAATGAGTTGCTTGTAGGTCACTGAGATGATCTTAGATCAAAGGGATACTTATATCTATTTCCCATCAGAGACATTCTCGACAGCAAAATGCTCTGGAGTTGGTCACGTTCAATGATGATGTACCTATACATCTCATCTATATGCCATACCAATATCTCCACACTCCTTGGTTAGAAAGACAACAAACCTATTTGGCATACAGCGATCTATGCTCGATAGATGCTGTCTTTCTTATTAACGGCCTATCATTTGATCGTGAATAAATTTAAGGACTAATAGATAAATTCTCTCTTTATCAAAGCTAAATAATCCTAAGGACTTCATCATAATAATGGAGTTCATTAGAAGATGAATACTTATGATAAAAAATGCTAAAAATATATTTTAATTATTAATGAATCAATTATAAATTAAAGTATCTAAACTATCAATAGGCTGACGATTGACTTTGGGATATATTTCTTAATAACTCCCACTTATCCAAAAGCCACTTGGCACAGTATCTAATACCCATCTTTGACTTATGGTTGTCAAACGTTATTATTACCAGGACTTTAGTGAAGGGGTCGGCCAGATTCTTCTTTCTATCAATCTTCTAAAGGTGGACATCAGCTAAATCCTTGATCTCTCGAACCAGGTGAAAGCAGTACAGAATGTGCTTCGTCCGCTGGTGTGCCTTTGATTCTTTCGCCTGAGCAATGTTACCAATGCTGTTGTAGTAGAGCAGGACCGGACCATCAAGGGAAGATGCTACTCCAAGCTCAATGATAAACTTTCTCAGCCACGCAGCTTTCTTTGCAGTATCTAATGATGCCACATACTCTACTTCACAAATAGAGTCTACCGCACTATGCTGCTTGAAACTCTTCCGGTAGATGGCTCCACCATTCAGAGTAAAAATATATCCTGATATGCTTCTACTATCATCTTGTTCAAATTGAAAGTTGGAGTCTGTAAATCCCATAAGTTTTACATCTGACTCGCCATAAAGCAACCATTGGTCCTTAGTATTTCTCAAATACTTAAGTATGGATTTAACCACTTTTCAGTAGTTTTCTCTAGGATCAGACTGGTATCTACTCACTATCCCTAGTGAGTATGCCATATTTGGTCTCGTACATGTCATGGCGTACATGATATATCCCACTATCGAAGCATATGGGACTCTACTCATACGCTCTCTCTCTTGACGAGTTGTCGAATAATCCTTCTTAGAGAAAGAAATTTCATGGCATATCGAGAGATATTCTTTTTTGGAATTTTTCATGCTAAACCCCATCAGCACAGTATCTATGTACGTGGACTGGGATAATCCAAGCATCCTTTTAAATCTATCCCTGTAGATCTTCATCCCTAAGATGTATGATGCTTCACCCAAGTCCTTCACGGAGAACTGTGATGACAACCAAACTTTTATTTCTTATAGTGTGGGGATGTCATTCCCGATTAAGAGAATGTCATCCACGTACAAAATAAGAAATACCACTGCTGGATCATTAACCCATTTATAAATGCAGGGTTCTTCTCTATTCTTAATGAAGCCATATATTTTAATCACTTTATCAAAATGCATGTTCCAACTTCGAGATATCTGCTTCAGTCCATAAATGGATCTCTGAAGCCTGCACACTTTGGACTCATCTATGAATGTAAACCACTCAAGTTGTATCATATACACCTCTTCGGTCAACTCTCCATTCAGAAAAGCTGTCCTCACATCCATCTGCCAAATCTTATAGTCTAGATGGACAGCAATTACAAGTATAATCCGAATGAATTTGAGCATTTTCATAAGGAAAAATGTCTCATCATAGTCAATACTATAACATTGACGATACCCCTCGGCAACCAGATGGGCTTTATAGGTCTTCACCTTTCTGTCTACGCCCCTCTTCCTTTTGAAGACCCATTTACACTTAATAGGTTTAACCCCTTCGGATGGGTCAACCAATGTCCACACATCATTAACCTTCGTAGACTCCATTTCGGATTTCATGGCCTCAAGCCATTTCTAGGAATCAGGTCTCTGCATAGCATCCATATAGGTGATTGCATCCTCATCATTTTCATCGAGTTTGATGGGATCACCATCTCAGACTAAGAAACCATAGTATCTGTCCGACTGGTGTGGTAGTCTACCGGAATGCCTTAATGGTGCAGGCACACTGGGCTCCAAATTTGATCTAATCAAATCCGATTCTGGTTCAGCTACAGGGGTTGGTTTTTCTACCTATTGAATTTCAATAAATTCAATCTTAGAGGCAATAGTTCCTTCACCAAGAAATTCTTTTTCTAAAAAGGTTGCCCTAAGGCTGACAAAAATCTTTTATTCATCATCATGGTAAAAATGGTATCATTCTGTCTTTATTGGATACCCTATAAATGTGCACTTGTCAGACCTAAGTTCAAGTTTATTTGTAACTAACCATTTGACATAAGTCGAGCACCCCCAAATCCTAAGATGTGAAAGTGCTGGCTTACGCCCTATTCATATCTCATATGGAGTCTTAAATATAGACTTACTTGGAACCCTATTTAACAGATAATAAGTTGATTCGAGTGCATATCCCCAGAAGGATATCGGTAAGTGGCAAAATTCATGATCAATCAGACCATGTCTAAGAGAGTCTTATTCCTCCTATCAGACACACCATTATGCTATGGTGTTCCTAGAGGAGTCCATTAGGAGAGAATCCCATTCTCTCCTAGATATGTGAGAAACTCACCAAAAAAGTATTTTCCTCCTCGATCAGATCGAAGAGTTTTAATACTCTTTCTAGTTTATTTTTCTACTTCACTTTGGAATCGTTTGAATATTTCAAAAGAATTTGACTTATGTTTCATCAGATAGAGATATCCATATCTAGATAGATCATCTGTGAAAGTAATAAAGTAGACATATCCACCTTTGGCACTTGTGCTCATTGGTCCATATACGTCAGTATGTACTAGACCTAAGAGCTTAGTGGCTCTTTCACCTTTTCTAATAAAAGATGACTTGATCATTTTTTCAAGAATGTATGATTCACAGGTTGGAAGTGATTCACAATCACTGACTTCGAGGATTCCATCTTGAGTTAACTTGTCTATTCGATTCTTGTTTATGTGACCTAGCCTACAATGCCATAAGTAGATACCTAACACACTATCTAATCTAGGGTGCTTGCCGGTTGAATGGACTACAGAAAACAGTAATATCATTCAAAATGATATTACAAACTTATTTCTTTATTAAAATTTTATAATCATTTTTTGCCAGAAGACCTACAAAAATGTTATTTAAAAAGAAACTACGATAGAAGTGACAATCACTAAGAATAATGGTATGGGACTCTAATATAAGTTTCAAAATTTTTAAAGCTAGAGCTGAAACTGATCTTTCATCTCCGACATTCAGAAATCTTTCACCTTACTCGAATCTCCTACTGATCTGCAACCCCTATAATGAATTCCAAATATTGTAAGGGCTACCAATATCCAATACCTAGTCAGTAATATCACAAATAGAGAAATTGCAAGGAGTTATCATGTAAATATCTTGCCCAATAACAGCTTGCTTCTTTCTCTACCTATTCGGGTCTAGAAAGGCAATGTACTAAGGATAGTTTCTTTTTCAATGCCCTTGCTTCTTACAAAAGAAGCATTCAGCTTGACTCTTATCAGGCTTGATCTTCCTGATCTGGCCCTGCACAAATGTCCTAGCCTGAACTTGCACCTTCTTAGCTTTCTTCTTCTTGTTCTTCTTTCCTTTCCTAAAGGGTCGAGAGCCAGAAGATAAACCTCCCACTAAGTTCACCAACTCTTTATGGAGTTGGTGATCCTTCTCAAAGTTCTGAAGTAACCCCAGTAATCCATGGTAGTCCACTTCAGGCTTTGTCATTCTGAAAAGAGTAAGAAATGGGAGAAATGACTTGGGCAATCAGTTCAATATTGCATCTTTCCTAAGCTATTTATGTAAGAAAAAGTCGAGCTTGCTCAATCGCTCTATCAGCTCGATCATGTACAATACATGATCAGGGACAAAGGCACTATCCCACCTTCTGGCATTGAAGATGGCACAACTAGTCTTATGCCTCTCCACATCATCGGGTGTGCCAAAGAAATCCTCCAACACTTGAAGCATGTCCTTTGGCTGAGCCATCTCAAATCTATGACTGAACTCATCGCTCATAGTAGCCAGCATGATGCAGCACACCATGGTTTGATCACTGAGCCACTTATGATAAGTGCCTCTGACTGTTCCATGTGCATTGGTAGCTGGCTCCTCATATGCGAGATCCGTCAGCACATATAGGATCCATTCATGCTCCAGGACTATCTTTAACTTTCGATACCAGCTACCAAAGTTCAGTCCCGCCAACTTATCATTATCCAACAATGATTGGAGCGATAAGAAAATGGCCATATCTACACAAAGGAAAAATATAACCTAATTAGTAATTGATTCATTAAACCTAAAGATTTGGACTTTAATCAAAAGGTTCTTCCACTATTTATTCAAATTGGTAGCCTCTACCTCCAATCTGAGGAAATATTGCAATTCCATAGTGGGTACAAGAATCCACATAGACTGTACACGAGCCCAACTTTGGTTGGCCCACCCATGTACATCTAAGGGTTGGTTCATAACCAATTATTTCTCCAAACAACTTTTAGTAATTAAATTTTGCCCCAGCCCCTGATCAGTTGGCTTTGGCCTTCTCAGAAAAGGGTCCAGTTAGGTCCAACCATTAACATGACCATACTTGACTCATCTAACCAATGAATGATCTGGCCTAACTTTGGTTAGCCCATCTGACCACCATTTAGAAAGATGTATCCAAGAGATCATATAATGAATGATAATTCCATCAACTGATAAGCACCAGGCCTTTGGGCCTCCAATGATTATCCAACTGATGGACCCAATATCATCCACTTTAATGGAAGGCTATGATCCAGTTATCATATAACTATTTCATTTTAGGGACCTAATAATTTTAAAGGATTTATTTATAGAAGTGAGTAGGTTAGATTAACCAGCTTGTCATAATTCTTCCATTGACTTCACCAAGTCAGCTTAAGGGAGACCACTAATAGGCTGGTCTAGGAGCACCTAAATCAATCACACTGATTTACCTAGCTGATATGGGTCAACTCAAATTATCAAGTGATCTAATCAAAACTCAATCTTATCAGGAAGGCCAGGTAAGTGAGATCAGTGGAAGAGTCTGTCAAAACTTGCCTTAGACACCATTGAAAATAGCCAGGTAAGCGGGCAACCAATTAAAAACCACTGGTCATATATGCCAAACTTATCTTAGACACTAACTGATTTAATTAGTCTTGATTAGATCAATCTAACAGTTCGAGCTAGACCTCTTAGCCAAGAATCAGGTCCATTTGGTTCTTGTTAAAGACATGGACTTGACCAACTACAACTATTATAATTGATCTAGAGAATCCTTAACCTAATCTAAGACAACAATTGATTAGATTTAGTCAATTCTCTAATTAAGTCCATTTTTTAATCTAATCTTAGGTCTAACCCAATTAATGGACCTAATCTTCACTAACCCATTAACCCAATGTGTTATGATTCATGTCATAGGATCTTTAATTTACAATCCTGGAATCTAATCAAACAACTTCTTAATTCTTAATTAAGTTTTGGGCTGAGGGTTGGGGTTTGGCTTTTCAAAAATAATTTTCATGTTTGTAAATTTTTTTTACAACATAGTTCTATCAACCAAGTTGTATGTTTGATTCATAATCAATATGCAAGTAAAATAAACATGAAACTACTTTAGATCTAATCTAAATAGGTTCATGTAATTGAAATAGTTTCAATAATAATTAATCATAAATCTCCCTAGATCAAATCTAATACATTTATGATGATTAAAATTAGATTAAAATATTTTTAATTAGATCATAAAATCTCTTAAATCTAATCTAAATTTTTATGATCAATATTTTAGATCAGCACATACTAGGA
Source organism: Cocos nucifera (assembly GCA_006176705.1). Lineage (NCBI taxonomy): Eukaryota > Viridiplantae > Streptophyta > Magnoliopsida > Arecales > Arecaceae > Cocos > Cocos nucifera. The sequence continues at coordinate 15,874 of QRFJ01005145.1, forward strand.
CAACCTTTCCATTGTAAGGGATAAAACTTACAGCAGGATAACCATATGGCAGTCCGTGCAATCTAAAATATTTTATTTTTAGATATAAAACTATTTTAAATCTATTAAATTATAAATTAAATTAAATTAAATCTAATAAATTTATGATTAGAGTTAAATTATCATAAACTAGGATAACCTTTTCACTGTAAGGGGTAAACATTATAGTAGGACAATCTTATGGCAGTTTGCGAGATCTAGATTTTTAATCTTATATTTAATAATTAGATTATAAATTAGATCTAATCTAAAAAATAATCTAAACATGCATAAAAATCATGTAATAAGAACCTAGGCTCTGATACCAATTGTAGGAACCAGATCTAGGGTTTCACAAGTAGATCTTGAAACTTTTCAGGATCAGATAGTGAAAGACTTAAATAAATTAAATATTTATTTAAATAAATATATAAATACTTAGATCTCAGATCTATTACATGATCAAGGTATGATATTAAATCAAAAATTAAAAATATAAAGGAGAAGGAAAGGTTGATCACATCAACCTAGATCTATACTATATCTAATGCAGTTATAAAATCAATAGATCAGATCTATTACCTATGCAAGTTAGATATTCTAACTTGCTGATCTAGGCTTGAGAATGAAGTCATGAGCCACACATGCATCCGACCTCTAGGAATCATCCACATGAGCCTACAAACACTGATCTGGAGTATGATCCAGGAAATTAGCACAGCATGCTAGTACCATACTAATCCTTCTTCGATGGTCGATCTAACACTCCCTTCTTCAAAACTTAGACTCTCCAAAATATGACAAGGAAGAGGAGAGTTTTTTCATCTGAGACACTCTCAGAAAAAACTCAAAAGGAGGAGAGATGAAGAATAAAACAGTCCTAGAAGAAGACCCTCTTCTTTTTCTCTTTTCTCTCACCTAGATACCTAGTTTGGTGCCTACGGAACCCCCAAGAACAAGGATCCTCTTCCTTTAATTTTTGCACACCACAAACCTTTCTCAATGTTTTATATTTTATGAAAAAATTAGACCAAAATTCATCCAAAATTTATAGAAAAAGAAGAGTCCTTGTCCAGGTCAAAAACTAGAGAAGGCAGGACTAGATTTGGCAAGTGGTTGGTGCGCCCAAGTCTTGGGCACCCTTCCTCTGATTCTTTTGTGAATCCAACAAGGGAGAATGCGTAAAATTATCCTCTCTCACCATGGAAATAGTGGAGAAAAAATAGAAAAGGGAGCAGCACACAAGCGAGAGAAGTTTTGGTCAACAAGGATTCTATCTAATAGAATCCTAAAACAAAACTAACTCCCCTTTTAACTTGGTCTTCCAACAAATTGCCTTATGAGAAAAAGAGGGAGAGAGGGGTGTGCATGAACATCAGGAAGAGGAGATCTCATGCACAAAATAAAGAAAAATGGGTGTGGGGGGCGTGAGCTAAGGTGGTGCAAGGTTAGGGAGTCCTAGTCACACTAGGACTCCTATTTTGACTTGGTCAAACAAGGTCTTTTAACCAAATAAAATCAAGAGTAAACCAACTCAATAAAATAAGGCCCTAATCCATTTAAAATCTTAATTACATTAGATTTAATTCTAATTTAATTTTCTAATTAAATTAGAAAATTGCATTGACCCGAGTCCTAGTTAGACTAGGACTAGTTCTTCCTTGCACTTGGCTTATCCAATAAGTCAATTGGACTTGATCCAATCAAGCCTAAACCAAATCTAACTAAATTATATTTAATTAGACTTAATCTCAGTCCTCTGGCTTAATCAAATTAAGTCAATTAGCAATCTAATTGCTAATCGATCCTCCTGCAATACTTGCACTTGGTTAAACACTAATTATATTGATTGTTTAACCCTGGAATGATTCTTAATCGTTGATCAACCATCCGATCAGATTGTGAACTCTAATTATGTGACATCATAGGTCCAAACCTAAGCCAATAGTATAAGAATAAATTTTTATACCAATCAAAGTGATCATCTAGCAATGGTATCCGATGGTCGAATAGGTCGAATGTGCAGAACAATATCCTTAGACCCCATGTGGATATAGTTTTCATATAATTCATCCTCTTGACCAAAATGCTCATAGCATACCTTAGAGTTCAACTATCAACTCTGATTAGGTTGTCCACATTATATTTTAAAATATCAAATCCATCTGATGGATTATCCTGGCCAAGATTTTGCTATATTGAAATACAGTGATACATTTTTCTCCAACTCTTAGAGTGGTCAATCCCATCTTGATCACCCTATGACTTTGCAAGTACTTGACTGTGCCCAAAAGCCTTCCATTATTGAATTAAAAATTCAGTTAGTTCGGTACCAAAGCACAGTGAGTTGCTTGCAGGTCATTGAGATGATCTTAGGTCAAAGAAACATTTATACCAATATCCCATCAGAGACATTCTCGATAGCAGAATGCTCTAAAGTTGGTCAGGTTTAATGATGATGTACCTATACATCTCACCTATATGTCATACCAGTATCTCTACACTCCTTGGTTAAAAGAACAATCAGCCTATATGGCATACGGTGATCTATGCTCGATAGATGCTGTCGTCCTTATTAACAACGTATCATTTGGTTGTGAACAAATTAAAAGACTAATCGATAAATTTTCTCTTTATCGAAGCTAAGTAGTCCTAAGAACTTCATCACAACAATAGAGTTCGTTAGAAGATGAATACTTATGATGAAAAATGTCAAAAATATATTTTATTTATTAATGAATCAATTATAAATATAAAGTAGCTCAACCATCAACAGACTGATGATTGGCTTTGGGACACATTTTTCAATAGACATCTTGTAGTATATAATGGTAACCCATCAGAACCAAATAGCAAATCTCTCGATATGGCTACCTCTGTGATTGGATTCTTCTATCATGAGCTTCGACAGGATTAGGATTAAGGTGAACTCGTCAAACCCAACACCCATTATATGAATGAATCATTCAATTCGAGTCCAATGTGAAATACTAATAGAAACATCTTTCTATTATTTTACACTACCATGATCATGGATTTTAGAACTCGATCTCATGATCATCATAGGACCACTCTTCTTCTATCGAGGTTGATAGATCCCATCTTTGCGCAATTCAATTTCTATAATGAACATGCTATAGCCAACATACACCTCAGAATTTTGAATGGCTAGTAGACCAAGTTATGGTGTAGCCAAACTATAGCACCCTTAAAGTGAACTGCCAATGTACCTTAGGTTAAAGAACCAGACACACGCTACGGCATCGAGCTAGTCATCGACGAGAAGGTAGACTCCCTTGTGACTACTCGAGATGATCATGCTCCATATCCTTGTTCTCAACAAGTACCTATACTCTCGCTCCAGTATCTTCACTCCGTAGACTCAAGACTCATCTATTCTAAAAAAGCGATCATACACTGATCTTTTGGATCGATCACCATCCTCATGATGATCCTACGATTGGGAGCAGTTTATGAGTTAATTATGATAACTCATATCTTAAATTCTCAACTCTTGAGAATATGTATTATCATGCCTATTAACTCAATGGATATATTATAGATACTTTATCCACAATGTGGTAGAATAAATAATCTTTTAATTAATTTTAAGTCAAAATTATAAAAATATCCCTAGAAAGTATTTTATAAGTGTCGGCCAATCTAGCTTCTAGGACACACATCTAATAGAAAGTTCATGATGAACTATCCATACGAATCATTCAAGGACTATAGGATTGCATCAATCTGCAAATCCTTATCCATCAAGACACTGAGCTTCCTAAGCTCTTCTAGCTCCTTGATTATCATTAAGCAATGATCTTGGACCGACTGTCCATCATGCATCTACACCTTAAATAGTCTCCCGGAGACTTGGTAACATGCTACGTGACTGTTCACCGAACAACTCTTGTAGGTGTGCCAATATTTGACGAGCAATCCTAATGTCTTCATGTTGGCATTGCAAATCATCTGATATTGAGCCCAACATGTAGCACTTAGCTTTATTATCATTGTCCGACCTCTTTTCATGAGACACTCCCTGATTCACAGTCGGATGTGTTGGTAAAGTGGGGTTGGTCCTGGTCTAATACATAGGTCAGCTTTTTTTGATTCCAAAATAATTTTGAAGTCCTTTAGCCAATCCTTGTAAATTGGTCTGATCAACTTGTGGGTATCTAGGATTTGGGCTAGAAAGTTTGACATAGATATTTTTTTATAGAAAGTCAAAAGTTTCTAGTTAGACGTGTAATTTGACTCAACCAATTTATTTAGAAATTTTATTTTTAAATAAATTAGGCTCCCACTATTTTTTCAAATTCCTACACTTTCTTGGTAGAGATGTGAAAATCTTCATAATTATTGATTTATAGTGGATGGTGCGGTCCCATCGACTGGCTCACCACCTCACCTAATAGTTATTGATGATGGGTCAACCGATAAATGGATAACTCTTGTCCAATGTTTCTTTAAACATGGTGCACCCAAACTTAATCTCTAATTCATAAAGCTCACCGTGTCCGAAATATTGCTCCACTTCTTAGTTAAGTCAGATGCATCATTTGCATGAATTGAATTTCGGATTGGATCCCTCACCGTATCCAAAATATTGAGCCCAACCCATCCTCCAACCCATAGCATCTAATGTCTAATAGATATGGTTGTATCTTTCTGGTGCAACTAAACCACTGTATCCAATCGAGAACAATCAATCCTAGGAAGGGCTTGCACATCTACAATGATGGAAAATATAGGACTTAATATTTTCTTAGGATGATTTGATTTGATCTCTTAAATTCAACTAGTCATAACATTTATAACTAACCTAGTGGCAAGGGTTAGCTCAAATCATTAGCCACCTCAAAGCAAAACTGGATCGACTCAATCGGTCAGGTAAGTAAGATCAATGGAAAAAATATGTAGTTAACTCACCATGAAGGCATTTAGGTCGAGTAGCTTTCAATTAAAGACCATCGGTCATATTGGCCAAACTTATCTTAGACACCGACTAGTCTGATCAAAATTGATCGAATTAGCCTACAATCCAGGCTCAAACTGCGGAGCCAAATTAAGTCTTAACTTGATCGACCACATGTGACTGTGAGTCAATCCTGACCCAGACTTAATCCTATTAGACTAATCAAATCTAACCACTCTTGATCCCACCTGACGAACTCTTGATTCGGTTTGATCAACCACTAGACCTAACTAAGCTACCCACACCCAAACCCATGATTTATGAAGGTGTCTTAGATCTAAAAATTTATAATTTTTTAGATCTAATTAATTTCATAAATTTAATTCTTAATTAAGTTCAAGGGTTCAATAATAAAATATGTATAAAAAATTCTAGAATTTTAAAATCTAAAATTTTGTAGAAAAGTAAGTTTTCAATTTTTGATTAAGGGCAAATGCGCAACACCCCTACATGCCATAAGAGCACCCCATCGAATGAAAAGAGAGGAACTTTAAATCCTTCTTACTCTTATGACTGGATGGCCAAGGAGAATGCCTTAATCAGAAATATTAACTATACTACAAAACTATTAGATCTAAAGCATATAACTATTACATGATTTAAGATCTAATCTATACATATTTTGCATACATCTCATGTATCAAATTTAATATTTATATTTATATTTTAGATCTGATTATGTCTAATATAATATCTAAAAATAAAATTTTAAATAATCTCATCATAAAAAAAAATTTAATCTAGACTACTCAGGACATGGATCTATGGAACTAGTTTAGACATGCATTGCATATGTCATACATATGAAAATTTTTAAACGCATTTCATGCTTTGAAATCTAATCATATCACATATAATACCTAAAATTTGACTAATTAAATCATATGATATTTAAAAAATTAAATAAATATTTCATAAAAAATTCTAACCTAGATAATTATTATGGTATCAACTCACTCTGATACCAAACTGTTAGGATATCAGCTACTTTGATATCGCTTGTTAAGGATCTAGTACCAAATTATTAAGATAGAAAGAAGAAAGAAATAAAATAAGAAAATAATTATGTGGATCAACCTAAAGGCTCGCCTCCACGGGGCATGCAAAGCTTCACTATGAAAGAGAAAAATAAGTATAAGAGGAGAACACCCATTCTCAACTCATCGTACATAAATCTCTCTCAACTAGAAGCTACCCTCACAAAAGCTCTCTCAGAATCCTAAGGAGACCCACAAAAATTATGAGATGCTCTACCCTCATAGCCTCCTCATCGGATGCTATGCACCTATTGCTTATCTCTCTTGCGGGCTGCACGTACTAGATGCTTTATCAAGCTCCTCTCGATGGCTGTCTGAGCCTCTCTATGTTCGTCTGATCCCACACATGCCATCTCTTCTGCTCCACAGCACCTCAGCCCTTTAAATAGGATGAGAATCCTCTTCTCAGCAGATCACAGGAGTCCTAACAGAGCTCGTTCTCCTAATATGAGTCGAACATATCCTTGATGGAATCTTGAAATATTTTTCAATCTTCAGATCATGACCGCAACCCTCCATGGCCACTGGATCCTATGGTCCACACACAAATCCCGTAGACCCCTTAGATTAATCATAATTCAAGTTTCAATAGAAAAAAATTTCCATTGTGTTCTGTTCACCTCCATCAAGCCAGCTCGATCAAGGATCGAGATCGAGCTGGCTTGACTACATCTCATCCGAACTCTTGCTGTTTATCTTCTTGAGAGAGTCGGCTCGGTTGTGGTTCGAGTCGAATCGATCTAAATCCAAGCTAGCTCGACTGCATATCAGAGCTGGCCCAACTACTGTGCTGAAAACTGATTCTCTTCTTATTGTGAGTCGAATTCGAGGCATCAAATCCTAACAATCTCCATCTTGACTCGACATTTGGCCTTCACCTAACTTTGAGAGCTTGTGATCCATCTCACCCCCATGTCCTGGGGCACGTCTATTGATCATGGATGGGCAAACATGAGAGTCAAGCCAGGCTGCTCAATCCCACCTATATCATGGCTGTATCCACTTTGACCAAAGACCTACTCGAAGAATTCTCCTACGACAATAGGAACTTCATTCTACGACATCGCCTCACATCCTCCCGAGTCTTCCATCTCATGCCCGATTCATCTCCACTTGGAGCTCCACCTTGTACTAGGCTTCTTTTGGCTCCTGAAGTTCCACCTCGCACTGGACTTTCTACAAGATAGTAATGTCTTCTTATCTTCTTCTTCACCTCCAATATCATCCTATTATTGTGCATGATCTTCAGGATTCCATCACCAGCTATCCACCTATAGCTGTTTGAATCCAGTCTGCTTAGTGAGATAAGATTCCACCTAAAATTGGATATATATCGGACCTCCTCCAATCTTCTCACTGCACCATTATGTGTCTTCTAGCTGACCATCCTGATGCCTTTGATCATATAGCTCGATCCATCTAGTAGATAAGCAGTTCCCTCACTGCTCTTTAGGGAGTGAAACTGCTCCTTTCTACAACAAACATGATATGTGCATGTAGAATCTAAAATCTACTGCTAGAAAGAACTAGATACCTCATCAGATATCTCCAAGATATCATCCTATGACTTGCTACTAGCTGTCGCTATAGTAGCCCTCGTTCGATCCTTAAGTTATAGGGAATCCTTGATTCGATGCCCCAACTCATCGCATCTATAGCATCTAGTCTTGCTTTGGTCCCTCATCCTGAACTTAGATCATCCTTCTCGCAATCCTCTATCATTCCATCTACTGCCTCCTACTCCTTCAGAAATTGCCAAAGCTGAGCTACTGCCATCTGAGCTCGAAGCTAGGTTCTCCTTCCTGAGAATCTCGTTCTGGAGTATTGTTGTAGTGATCTCATCCATCTGGATGGTGCTCTTTTCTACTAGAAGAGCAGTCACCAAAGACTCATACGAAGTAAAGAGCGATGCTAGCAAGACCAACGCCCTAGTCTTCTTCTCAACTTTTTCACCAATACTGAGGAGGTCGGTGAGGATCTTCTAGAAGCTGGATAGATGCTCCCACATGCTCTGGCCTTCGTCCATCCATAGCTAGTAGAACTGCCTCCAAAGAAATAGTGTGTTGGTGAATAACTTTGCCATGTACAACTCCTCGAGCTTCGATCATAGTGCCTTAAAAAAGTCTTGCCAAGTACATGGATCACCACATCATCTACTAGGTACAAATGGATCATGCTCACCACCTGCATCTGGATCCGCTTCCAATCCTTCATCTCTATGGTGGCTAGCATCTTGTCATACAAGAGAGTATTGATCAACCCATGTTGGATGAGGACATCCTTTATCCTTGCTTGCTATAAGGAAAAATTATCCTTCCCATCGAATCTATTTATCTTCATCTTGATTGTACTTGTCTTCTCCATATTCTTCAAACTCTATCCACTACTACAATCTACACTATGGTACTATCTGACTCTGAGATCCATGATTGTGGTATCAACTCATTTTGATACCAATTATTGGGATATCAGCTATTCTAACATCGCTTGTTAAGAATCTAGTACCAAATTATTATGACAGAAAGAAAAAAAAAATAAAATAAGAAAATAATCAAGTACATGGATCAACCTAAAGACTCGCCTCCATGGGATATGCAAAACTTTACTATGAAAAAAAAATAGGTACAAAAGAAGAACACCCACTCTCAACTCACCATATATAAATCTCTCTCAACTAGAAGCTATCCTCACAAAAGCTTTCTCAGAATTTCAAGAAGACCCATAGAAGCTACAAGATGCTCTGCACTCACAACCTCCTCATCGAATGCTATGCACTTGTTGCTTCTCTTTCTCGCAGGCTGCACGTACTCGATGCTCTGCCAAGCTCCTCTCGATGGCTGCTTGAGCCTCTCTACATGCCTCTTATGCCACACGCACCATCTCTTCTACTCCATAGCACCTGAAGCCTTTAAATAGGATGAGAATCCTCTTCTCAGCATTTCATAAGAGTCCTAACAAGGCTCATTCTCCTCATATGAGTCGAACATGTACTTGATGGAGTCTTGAAATATTTTTCGACCTTCAAATCATGATCGCAACCATCCATGGTCGCTGGATCCTATGGTCTATGCATAACTCTCATAGATCCTTTGGATTAATCACTATCTGAGTCCAAACAGAAAAAATCCCATCGTGTTCTATTCGCCTCCATCGAGCTGACTCGGTCAGGGGTTGAGTTGGCTCGATTACATCTCATTTGGACTTCTACTGTCTATCTACCTGAGAGAGCTGGCTCGATCTCAATCCAAGCTGGTCCGATCGCATATCAAAGCCAGCTCGACTATTGTGCTGAAAATTGATTCTCTTCTTGCTATGGGTCGAATTCGAGATATCAAATCCTAACAATAATGACATGAAACTACAAATCTAGTCTAGACTTGTGCTGCCTGTGAGCTCAGAAGTGGCACTCCCAAGTCTTTCAAACTTGAGAAGATCGATCATGGAAAGACCAAAGTGAGCAGAAAGAGAAATCAGCCTGAATAGCAAAGTTCAGAAACTTAGCTGACTCACCCTAAAACTAGGTCGGCTAAGTTGAAAACTAGGTCGGCTCAGTCCAGGCTGGATCGGCTATGTCTCAAAGAAAAATTCAAATAGAAAGTAGTATTTTTGGGCTATTGGAATGGTACACAACTGGATCAGCTCAGTCTAAAACTGAGCCGACCTAGTCGTAGGTTAGCCGACTCAATTTCAGAATGAAACTAAGCCGACTTAGTTTTCAAGGGTCTATTTTATATACATCGATTATTTTGGATTTGGAAAGTTTTTCTATGAGCTTGGGCTTGACCCTTTTGTAAAGTATATATACTGAAAATAGGTTAAGATTGTATATGATGCTGAATTCATTAAAATAAAGATTTTTTCTTCTAGAAATCTATATTACTCTTCTTCTTTATTCCTTGAATCCATTGATCATGGTTCCACAGTAATCTTTAAGAAGTTTTTTCTTGTTGCTTGGCTGATCATCAGTGGCCATGCCGGTCCGTGTGTGAAATTAATTTTCATAATAATTGGTATCAGAGCGGTGTTGCATGGAAGGAAGGAAGATACTTAGGATTTCTACATTCAGGATCTATTGCACTAAGTTTTATCCTAAAAATTTCTTATTTGCTTCATGATTATCTCTAGATTGAGGTGGAGATTTGTTACATGGAGGAATGGTGATACAGAAGGTTGAAAAGAGGATCTAGGATATTTAGATGTTCTTTGAAGGGTAGTTTTGTTGATGGATGATCGTGGAAGGGTGTTAGGACTTTATTCTTGACTTGCTTAAAGTCATAGGATCAAGTGGGCTCAAGGTGTATTTTGAAAAGTTCGATGGCAAGGAAAACTTTATCTTGTGACAGCAAAGGATAAAGAACTTATTGGTTCAGCAGAGGATCTACAAGGTCTTGATAAGAGAAAGGCCAAAAAAGATCAGTACTGAGGATTTGAGAGAGTTGAAGGAAATTACTTTTAGCACAATCAGAATATGCTTGGCCAATTAGGTGCTACTCGAGGTTTGCACAATGACCACGGTAAAGGAGCTCTGGACGAGACTGGAGAACACATACATGGAGAAGAATATGATAAATAAGCTATGATTGAAGAAATAGTTGTATAGTTTGAGGATATCTGAATATGGAGATCTTGTTGCACATATCCAAAGGTTCAATCAGGTTTTTTCTAAGGTGATGAGTTTGGATGTGAAGATCGACGAGAAAGATTGGATGTTGCTATTGCATTATTCTCTCTCAGGCTCATATGATAGTCTCATAACAACTTTAGTTTATGGGAAGGAGATCCTAAACTATGAAGAAGTTATTGGTGTGCTCAGATCGAAAAAGCAAAGGAAAATGATCTACAAGGGAGATCCCAAGTCTGAGATCATAGTTGTGAATGAAAGATAGAGAAGATCAAAGGAGAAGATGAGAAAAATTTAAAGGTAGATCAAAGTCTCGGGATTAGAGAAAGATATTGAAATATTATAAATGTCATCTGTCTGAACACCTAAGGAGAGATTATCCTCTTTTGAGGTCAAAAAAATGGAAGGCCAATAAGAGTGATAATACAGCTTTGGTGAGCAATGGAGAAGACCTGCTAGTTGTATCAGATGGATCCATAGAGTGTGATACTATGTGGATATTGGATTCAGCATGCTCTCACCATTATACTTCTCATCGAGTGTGATTTTCTACCTACTAGAAGACTGATGGAGCAAGTGTCAGTCTTGGAGATGATCACCCATGCATTATAGCTGGAGTTGGCTCAATCAAGATAAGGATGTATGATGGGATCATTCGTATATTATCAAATATCAAGCATGTACTGAAATTGAAAAAGAATTTAATTTCTTTGGGCTACTTGGAGGAGCAGGATTATGCTTTTGGTAGCCAGGCGGGGAGTGGATGTCTAAAAATTTTCAAGAAAGCTTTGATGGTGATGAGAGGTAGAAGACTAAGCAATAATCTTTATAGAATGGAAGGCTTAATAGTAAATGATAGTGTAGAGATGCTAACAGCGGCACAGGAGGAGCAGCTCTTATATCGGTTATGGGACTATCGAATGGATCATATGAGTGACCAAGGGCTCACTGAACTCAGTAGAAGAGGGATGATCCCAGTCCTAAAGAAGGAGGGCATAGATTTATGTGAGCCATGCATCTTTGGTAAATGGTATAGGATCAGGTTTGCCAAAAGTACCAAGCACAGTGAAAGAGTGCTGGATTTAGTGCAGTCAAATGTGTGGGGACCAGCTCCTGTATCAGCTAGAGATGGAGCAAGATATTTTGTCACTTTCATTGATGATTTTTCAAGGAAGGTGTGGGTTTATCTGATCAAGAAAAAGTTAGAGGTGTTTGCCCGGTTCAGAGCCTGGAGAGCTGAAGTTAAGGAGTTAGGAAGATAAGTGAAGTATCTGAGATTGGATAATAGAGGGGAGTATACAAGCCAAGAGTTCTGAAGGTACTTTGAGGAAAATGGCATCAAACATGATTACATAGTGAAGATGACTCTCCGTAGAATGATGTCATGAAAAGGATGAACCGAACACTGACCGAGAAGGTACAGAGTTTAAGACTGTAGACATCACCTCCAAAATCTTTTTGGGATGATGCTTTAACTTTCTTTTATTTTCTTATGAATAGGTCCCCTCATTGAAAGCTGAATTGAGGCATTCTAGAGAAGGTCTGAATTGGGAAGAAGGTGGAGCTTAGCCACCTGAAGATCTTAGGTTGCATGGCCTATGCACATGTGGAGGCAATCGAGAGGAGTAAGTTGGATCCTAAATCTTAAAAGATAACATTCATAGGATATCCACAAGGAGTCAAGAGATACCTACTGTGGAATCCTGAAGCACAAAAAGTAGTGATCAGCAGAAATATCATTTTTTTATGAAAAGAGCATCTTAGAGAGGCCTAAGAGTATAGGAGCAACTAAAAAAATAAAGGTGAACAGCAGTGGTCAATCAGAGAATGATGGCATACAGATTATATCCACTTACAGGAGTATTCCTATTAAGGTAGAGCTGTGTAGAAAAATTTTGTCTCAGATTGAAAATCAGCATGGAGGGCCAGTAGTTTAGATGGATGTGCAGGATCAATCATGGATTTTAGGCAAAGATGTACCAGTGGGAGTGGCTTTGCACAAGTCCCAGTGTATTGTTAGGAGGTCGGTCAGATATGGTATTGATGAGGTTATCTCCTATGCACTCATCACTACTAATGAAAATTTAGAGAACTATGCAAAGGCCATGAAAAGTAAGGATCATGATTCATGGATGCAGGCCATGATGGAGGAGATGGAATCATGGAAGATAATTCAGACATGGCAGTCGGTGGATTTTCTAGAAGGTGCTCAACCTATTAGCTCAAAATGGATGTTCACAAAGAAGGAAGCACCTTCAGAACAAGGTGGAGTCAAATTCAAGGCAAGGTTAGTAGCAAAGGGATACATACAAAGGAAAGGGATAGGTTACATAGAAATTTTCTCTCCTGTGGTGCATTAGACATCTATTCAGATTTTGCTGTCACTGGTGGCACAGTACAACATGGAGTTGGAATAGATGGATGTGAAGATGGCCTTCCTTCATGACACATTGGAGGAAAAAATCTATATGAAGCAGCCAGATGGTTTCATGGAGATTGGACAGGAGGAAAAGATGTGTTTACTGAAGAGATCACGATATGGCCTGAAATAATCTCTTCGTTAGTGGTATCATAGATTTGATAGCTTTATTTTGAGCATGAAATTTTTTAGATGTGAACATAATAGTTGTGTCTACGTCAAGAATATAGATGAAAAGGATGTCCTGTACCTACTATTGTATGTTGATAATATGCTTATAGCCAGCAAGAGTATGAAAGCTGTGAAAGGGCTAAAAAGGACATTATCAGTTGAATTTGAGAAGAAAGACCTGGATCCAATACTGAAAATCCTTGAAATGGAGATTTGTAGAGATAGATGCAAAGGAGTGCTCCATTTGTCACAAGAAGGACATCCAGAAAGTTCTAGAAAGATTTGGGATGGAGAAGGCCAAACCTATAGAGACACCATTGCCAAGCCATATGTCTCTCTCCAAGTATCAAAGCCCCCAATTAGAAGAAGAGAGAGAGTACATAGATGGAGTTCCTTATGCAAAAGTTGTAGGCAGTGTGATATATACTATGGTATGCTATAGATCAGATATAGTATATGCAGTGAGCATGGTTAATAGATATATGGCTAACCCTGGAAAGAAACACTAAAAAGCATTAAAATAAAAATTGAAAATCTACAAAGAATAGGGGATTATGATTTGGTGTTTGGTGGGCAGTTGAGAAGATTTGAAGATGGAGGTTCGGATCCTTTGGAAGGATTTGTAGATGCAAATTATGTAGATGATCTTGATATAAGGAGGTCTACTACTAGATACCTCTTCTACATGTATGGTGGACCGGTATCTTGGAGATCAATTCTTCAATCAATCACGGCCTTGTCTACCACAGAGGTCAAGTACATTGGTATTACTGAGGCTGCAAAAGAATCACTTTGGCTTAGGAGGCTGATTGTTGAGATAGGAGTGCAGCAAAGCAAGGTTAAACTATACAGTGATAGTCGGAGTGCTTTGCTACTTGCACAGAACTTAGTCTATCATGCACGCACAAAGCATATAGACGTGAGGTACCACAAGATCAGAGAGCTAGTAAAGGAAGGTGAAGTGGAATTGATGAAGGTCCATACAAAGGAGAATCAGTCTGATGCACACATGAAGGTACTCTCCAGAGATAGTTTTTAGATGTGTGTGGTACGGATGGATTTATAAGGAAGAGATGAGTTCACAAGGACTTGAAAGCACCAAGATGGAGAATATGAGCTCAGAAGTGGTGCTCCCAAGTCTTGAAAACATGAGAAGATAGAACATGGAAAGACAGGAGCAAGCAAGAAGAGAAATTAGCCTAGATAGTAAAGTTCAAAAACTTAGCCAGTTCATCCTATGATTGGGTCGGCTACGTTGGAAACTAGGTCGGCTCAATTCAGGACTGGATCAACTATGTCTCAGAGGAAAATCTAGATAGAAAGCAGTATTTTCTGACTGTTGGCAAGGTACACAACTGGATCGGCTCAGTTTGAAACTGATCTGATGCAGTTACAGTCGTAGGTTAGCTGGCTCGTCTGAAATTGAGCCGACTTAATTTTTGCGGGTCTATTTTGTATACGTGGGTTGTTTTGAATTTAAAAAGTTTTTCTATGAGCTTAGACTTGATCCTTTTGTAAAGTATATAAACTAAAAATAGGTCAAGATTATATATGATGCTGAATTCATTGAAATAAAGCTCTTTTCTTTCAAAAATTTTTACTACTCTTCTTCTCTATTCCTTGAATCCATTGATCATGCTTCCGCAGTAATCTCTAAGGAGTTCTTCCTTATTGCTTGGCTGATCATCAGTGGCCATGCCGGTCCATGTGTGAAATTAATTTTCACAACACTGCCTATATCAAATATATCAAAATTTTAATTTAGATCTTATATTTCAAATCTAATTACATCAAATATAATATCTAAAATTTAAATGATCAAATCATAAAAATTAAATTAGATCTAATCTAAAAGATATCTGAATGACTACCATGACATAGAACTACAGATCTAGACTAGAACATGCATTATATATATCAAATATATAATTTTAAAACATGTAATTTTTTATTTTAGATCTAATCACATCCCATGTAACATTTGAAAATCAAATAATCAGATCATAAAAAGAAAATTTAGATCAAATCTAAAGATAGATCTGAAACACGTAACCTGGCTTTGATACCAGTTGAAGGGAAAAAATGGATTTTCCTACCGTAGGATGCATCTGATCGGATCAGATTTACAGCAGAATAATTTTAAAATTTTTTTCATAATCCAATCAAATCTGAGAGTTCTCAGATCTGATTAGATTGATATTACAAACAAAAATAAAATAAAATAGTGATATCTAATGTCACTTGATCGAGTAAACCATTTACCCATTGTGTTGATCTGATGACTGATTTGAGGTTCTAACTAAGCCATGCATGTGCCCGACCTCTACCAATATCCACTTGGGTCAAAACTAGAAGTCTTCTCCTTCTAGATATAATCTCCAAAGATCAAATCTGGTGTCTTCTCGTATAGCCTTCAAATCGAACTCCGAAGGATGCACGTTTATCTCATGAACACCATCGTCTCTCACTGATCTTCGCACCAATGGAATTTGATCTTTACTTGTAGGTTTTGCCCAACTCTTAGGCATGGAGAAGAGGGAGAGTATTAGGTGAGGGAGGCATGGAGATAAATATTTCGGTAGGGCTTTGCCGTAGATCATTTTTCATGCACAAACAATTTGCGCAGGGTCTTATTTATAGACCTAGTCATGAGTTCCTTTGCATGTGACTTTGAACAGCTCAAAGCCAACAAGCAGAAGGACTCTTCACTGATCTCCATGCCCCACACCACTTTTATTTTGAATTTTGTCACACAAAAATCAGAAATGTGGCATGGAAAAGCTTTGGATAAGAGGCTTGGCGCAGAGATAAGTTCATCTCCTAGAAGTTTGAATGTTTCAAACACTTTGACCCATTCAAACTTCAATCAAATAGGTAACTACCCATGCCTATCCATTAGGGGATTGCACTAAGAGGGATGTGCACCCTCCTCTCCATGTTAATCCCATCAGGGGCGCATGCCCCAAGAGAATTCCTAGGGGATGCGCACCAATCCTTTAATTCCTGACCCAAGATGGGAATAGGACAAAATCTTTTCAAGTCCCATCCAATGAATTTATATCAAGTCCTAATCAAGTTAGAACAAGCCTTGATCAAGCCAAGACTCAGTCTAGTTAGATCAAGAAAAATTCATCTAGAATTTTCGGGAGAGGCTTATCCAAATTTCATCTCATGATTTTAGGGCAAACCCTAATCTAGCAAAGATAATCTTTATCTTGTTCCCATCTAATGGAATTTAGGATAAGCCTTGATCAGGCTAGAACAAGGTCCAGTCAGATCAAGACAAATTCCTATGGAGTTTTTGGATGAACCTTGTCCAAATAGTTCCAAAAATTAGCAGGTCTTGTCCTATTTCCATCCGATGGATTAGAATAAGCCTAGATCAGGTTAGGACAAGATTTTTTTGATCTGGACAAGTTTCAGTCAGACTAGGATAGAGCCATACAAGTCTTCTGAGTGAGCCAAATCTAATTTGGCTTAGTTGAAATGAACCAAAAAGATGATAGAAGAAGAATATTAGGTTCAATCGTGTGCTAGCATGATTTTCTTGAATCTAATTGGATCTAATCCAAATCAATCAAACTGGGTTAGCTCAATTGATGGCATCTAGATCCAAATCCTTATTTGTGTGATCCAATTAGGTTCGATTCTTTATAGTAATGGAACATGTCATGATTTCTATCATCGAAACACCTTTTGATGGACTAGAACTCTTATGGTTCATCCAATTAGAATTGTCAATCATCAAGATAATTCTAATTGATCCCAAAATCCACCAATGATACCTAGAAGTGTATGGTGGCAACCCATCAGAACCAAAATATGAACCTCTCGATGCAGCTACCTATGTAATTGGGTTCTTCTATCATAAGCCCCAATGAGATTAGGGTTAAAGTGAACTCATCAAACCCAACACCCATCATATGAAAGAATCATTTATTTTGAGTTCGATGTGAAACATTAATAGAAACTTCTTTTTATTATTTTACACTACCATGGCCGTGGATTTTAGGACTCGATCTCATGATTATCATAGGATAACTCCTCCTCTATCAAGGTTGATAGATCCCATCTTGGTGCGATCCAATTTCGATAATGAACACGTACTCGTTAGAGAACGAGAAACTGAGCATGACCACCTTGAGCAATCATGAGGAAGTCTACCTTCTAGTCAATGACTAGCTCAAAGCTGTAATGGTGTGTCTGATTCTTTGACCTGAGATGCATCGATGGTTCACCTTAAGGGTGTTATAGTTCGACTACACCATAACTTGATCTCCTAGCCATTTGGAATCCTGAGGTGTATGTTGGCTATAGCATGTTCATTGTAGAAATTGGATTGCACCAATAGGGGATCTATCTACCTCGATAGATAAGGAGCAGTCCTATGATGATCATAAGAATCAAGTCCATAAGCCATGGCCATGATAGAGTGAATAATAGAAAGAGTTTCTATTAAGATTTTTCACATTGGACTTGAATCGAATGATTAATTCATATGATGGAAATTATGGTTTGATGAGATCACCTTAACCCTAATTTGGTAGGGGCTCAAGATAGAGAAACTTAATCACACAGGTAACTGCATCGAGAGATTCACTTTCAGTTCTGATGGGTTGCCATCATATGCTGCTAGGCATCATTGGTAGATTTTGGGAGCAATTAGAATGATTTGGATGATCGATCATACTAGTTGTCTAAATCAAAAAGTTTTGATCCATCAAAAATCGTGTAGAATGATTTGGATCTGAATGTCATCAATTGGACTAATCCAATTCAATTGATTTGAATAAGATTCAATTAGGTTCAAGAAAATCATGCTAGCATATGATTGAGACTAATGTTCTTGTTTAATAATCATTAAAGCTTGTCTCGACTGAGCCAAATGTATTTGGAATCACTTAAGAACCTTTACTTGGTCTGACTGGAGCTTGTCCAGGTTAAAAAAGGGTTGTCTTAATTTATGAGATAAATTTGAAACAATACCTACCATTTTTGGTCACCTACTAAATTTTATTTTTGGACATTGATCAAATATTGATCCTGGACACTTAGACATCTACCTATGTGTCACGCACCCATAGGAGAGTACCTGGGGACTTGTCCTCCTACTAAAATGTAGATAGGAAGGGACTCTAGGGTTGCTTCAGGGGATTAGACTGTGGCGCCAAGAAGTCTTGTTTGACCCAGTCATGGCACCACCTCAGGAGGTTTTTGAGGGTCTCTCATCTGATTGGATCAGATGATGTCACTACACCAATTAGATTTAAATTTGATTGCACAAAGGGTCGTGATTGGCTGGGATGATGTGGCACTGCATGGTGCAACAGGATCTATATAAATCCTATCTGTGCCTTGAATTTATCGCTTCTATCTTTAGCCCATGCCACAAAGACTCTCTCCCTCCTTCTGCATGCCATCCTTTGGTCCTCTCTCTCCTCTCCATGCCCAAGGGCTTTTGGGCATGAACAAGGTGCGATCCAAGCAAGTGAAAGGCAATAGGAAAGGAAGAAGGCAGCACTATTACAAGAAACAATGGCTGTTCTTTAAAAGCAATTTTGAAGATCTTCAAGATCAGATCTAGATCTAATTTTTGGAGGATTGATTGAGAAGGAGAAGATCTCCAGATCTTGCCTAAGTGGATACTGGTAGAGGCCAGGCACATGCATGGCTACATCTAGAACCTCAGACAAACATCGAGATTATCATAGGATAATTGGATTATCCAAAATAAAGGTATAATTAAATTAGATTTAATTTTTATTATTATTTTTATTATTAGATCAATAAGATCAGATCTAAGAAGTCTTAGATCTGATTAAAATCTTAAAGAAAAAAAATTTAAAATATTCTTTCTGATCCAATCAGATCTGAACGAACCTGATCCAAAAAATAAGATTTTTTTCTTCAACTAGTATCAGAGCCAGATTGTATAATTTATTAGATATGATTTTAATTTATATTTGATTTAATAATTAGATAATTTTAGATGTCACATTAGATATAATTAGATCTAAAATTAAAAAATTAAAAATTAAATAATCTAGATCTAAGATGTATGAGATGCATGACTAGACTAGGAATAGAATTATTCTATGTATAGTCTAGTATAATCATAATTTTAATTTAATTAATTATAATTTTTAGATCTATTTATTTACTATTTTTTAATATTATAAATATTATAATTAGATCTAAAAAATAAAAATAAATTTATTTAATTTTTTCATATGAGATATGATAAATGCATGTTTAGACTAATTATAGAATAATTCTATAAAATTATCTAGAATAAATTTTATTTGATATGATCAAGTTTAAATCTTATTTTTTAGATGTTTATGAGATAATTTAGATCTAAAAACATGCATGATATGATACATGAGATGTATGCAAAATATATT
Source organism: Cocos nucifera (assembly GCA_006176705.1). Classification (NCBI taxonomy): domain Eukaryota; kingdom Viridiplantae; phylum Streptophyta; class Magnoliopsida; order Arecales; family Arecaceae; genus Cocos; species Cocos nucifera. The sequence goes on from QRFJ01005145.1 coordinate 35,522, forward strand.
TTTAGTTAGATCAATTTTTATATATATGTGATATATGATGTAGATCTAACTAGTTTTATAGATTTATCATATTTCTGATTAAGGCATTCCCATTGACCGTCCAGTCATAAGCATGAAGTAAGGTTTAAAGGCCCTCTCATCCCATCCGATGGGGTATTCTTATGGTGTGTAGGAGTACTACGCATTCATCCTTAATCAGAAATCAAAAAAACTTATTTTCTGCAAAACCCTAGATCCTGAAATCCTAGGATTTTATGTACATATTTTATTTATGAATCCTAAACTCAATTAAGAATTAAAATTATAAAATATATTAGATCTAAAATTGAGAAATTTTAGATCTAAGATATATTCATAAAATTGGGTTCGGGCTTGGGTAGCTCAATTAGGTCTAGCGGTTGATCAAATCGAATCAAGAGTTGGTTAGGTGGGATCAAGAGTACTTAAATTGACCAGCCTAATAGGATTAAGTCTGGGTCAAGATCGAGTCACATGAGTGATCGATCGAGTTAAGACCTAATTAGGCTCAGTGGTTAGAGTCTGAATTGTAGGCTAACCTGATTGGTTCTGGCTCAATAATTTGGTGTCTAAGGTAAGTTTGGCAGATACGATCGATTGGTTTTTAATTGGGAGCTACTCGACTTGAATGCATTCTTGTCGAGTTAATGGCATATCCCTTCCACCGGTCTCACTTACCTGGCCATATTTGTCGGTCCAATCCTGATCTAAGGTGGCTAACAATCCGAAGCTGACCCATGCCACTAGGTTAGTCATAATGGTTATGGCTATGTCAAGTCAAGTTTAAAGAGACCTAAATCAAATCTTCCTAAGAAAAGATTAAGTCTAAGATCTTCCACCATTGTAGATGTGCGGGCCCTTCCCAGGGTTGATTGTTCTCGGCTGGTCACAGTGGTTCAGTTGCATCAGAAAGATGCAACCATGTCTATTAGGCATTGGATGCTATGGGCTGGAGGATGGATTGGGCTTAATATTTTGGATACGGTGAGAGACCCAATTAGGAAATCCAATCTATGCAAATGGTGGGTCTGACTTAACTAAGGAGTGGATCAATATTTTGGGCATGGTGAGATTCATGAATTAGAGACCAAGTCTGGGTGCACCATGATTAGAGAATCATTGGACAAGAGTTGTTCACTCATTCGCTAATCCATCATCAATAACTATTAGGTGAGATGATGAGTCAGTTGGTGGGACTGCACCACCCACTAGAAATCAATAATCGTAGAGAATTTTGCATCTCTACAGAGGGAGTGTAGGGATCCAAGAAAATAGTGGAAGCTAATTTATTTAAAAATTAAATTTCTAAATAAATTAGTCAAGTCTTAATTACAAAATCTAACTTGAAACTTTGACTCTCTACAGAAAAAAGAAAAATGTCTACGTCCAATCCACTAGCCCATATACTGGACACCCATAGACTGATCGGATCCAATTACAAGGATTGGCTTCGAAACTTTAAAATTATTTTGGGTTTTGAGAAGTTGACTCATGTATAGGACCAGGATCTCCCCATCTTACCAGCTCATCCGTTCGCTAAACAAAGTGCGTCTCTTGATAAGTGGATGGATGAAGATAATAAGGTCAGATACTACATGATGGGCTCGATGTTTGTTGAGCTTCAGTGCCAACATGAAGATATCAAGACTGTCCATCAAATATTGGCTCACCTGCAAAAATTATTTGGTGAACAGAGTCATGCGGCCAAATATCAGGTCACTAAATTACTGTTTAATGCCAAAATGCATGATGGGCAATCAGTTCAAGATTATTATCTGATGATGATCAAGGATTTAGAAGAGCTTGAGAAGTTTGGAGTGAAGTTAGACCAAGATCTATAGAATGATATAATTCTGGAATCCTTGATAGATGCATATGGGCAGTTCATCATAAACTACCATATGCATAAACTTCAAAATACTCTGGTCAAGCTTATGAATATGCTGGTTACTGCTGAGCTTTTTATGAAAGATTCTAAAGACACAGTACTTGCTATGGAATGGACTTCTTCCAAGAGAAAGTCTTTTGGAAAGAAGAAGCTTGTGAAAAGGCAAAAGGTGGAAGGTAGAAAGAAAAAGAAGGTAGAGCTGAAGAAGAAGGCTGCTGATAAAGAGAAGCTTTTTCATTGTAATACTGACAGCCATTGGAAGCGGAACTGTCCTACATATCTGGCCACCCTGAAGAATAAGGAGATAGGTCCTTCTAGAGGTATGCTCATTATTGAATCTAACCTTATGATTTTTTTTGCATCCAGTTGGATTCTTTACTCTGGTTCTAGTACTCATTTGTGCACTTCCATGTAGGGTCTTGAGGATAGCAGGAGGCTGAGGGATGGTGAGATGATCCTACGTGTCGAAAATAGAGCAAGGGTTGCTGTTATGGCCAAGGGAACCAACCCTCTTCAACTACCATCTAGCTTAGATTTAGTACTTAAGGATTATTATTATGTGCTTGCTGCAAGTAGGAAATTGATTTTAATTTCATGTTTAGCATAAGAAGGCTATGTAATTAGTTTTCTTAAGGACTATTATAATATTCTTTATGAAAGAAATAAAATTGCAAGTGATTTTCTTATTAACGATCTCTACCAGTTACATATTGATGTATCTGTCTTTAATATCAAGCAAAAAGTGAATGCCATAAGATCAAAATGACCTAGGGATAGTCCATACGATAGATATCTATGGCACCTAAGGCTAGGTCATATAGCAGAAGATAGGGTTAACAAATTGAAGAAAATTGGACTATTAAGTCCATTGACTTTTGAGTCATATCCAATTTGTGAATCATGTCTTCATGGCAAAATGACTAATCTTCCTTTTGTAGGATATAGAAAAAGGGCCACGGAACTACTTGCCCTAGTACATACTGATGTGTGCGGCCCATTTGATGTGCCAGTTAGAGACAACTTTATCTACTTCATAACCTTTATCGATGATTTATCTCGGTATGGGTATGTGTATCTTATGAGACATAAGTCTGAAGCCTTTGAAAAGTTTAAGGAATTCAGACATGAAGTTGAAAAGCAAACTAAAAAATCCATTAAGATTCTTCGATCAGATCGAGAAGGTGAATACCTTAGTCAAGAATTCCTGGACTATCTCAAGCAATATGGCATGATCTTTCAATGGACTCCACCTGGAATACGTTAACTCAATGGGGTTTCAGAATGGAGGAATCGGACCCTATTAGATATGGTCCGATTCATGATGAGCTTCATAGACCTTTCTAATTTTCTTTAAGGACATAGTCTATTAACTACTATATATTTATTGAATAGGGTTTCCTCTAAAATTGTTCCTATCATACCGTATGAGATATGGTATGGTAAGAAATCAAGTCTAAGTCATCTCAGAATTTGGGGTTGTCCGGCTCATGTCAAAAGACAACAAGCAAACAAGTTAGACTATAGGTCCTTTAGAGCTCGATTCATAGGATATCCTAAAGAGTCATTAGGATATTATTTCTACATTTCAGAAGACCACAATATGATTGTAAGTCGGTATGCCATCTTTCTTGAAAAATAGTTTATTCAAGATAGTGGCATTGGAAAGCAGATCAAGCTCGAGGAGAAAATCTCACAAGAGCAACGAGCTAAGGATCCTATGGAACCAAATCAGGTTTAGCCAATTCAATCACTACCTCCTTCACCTCATAGATCGAAAAGGGTTTTCCATCCCCCTAAGAGGTACTTAGGTACTATTTCAAAGGAAGTAAAAAAAATATTTCTCGTAGGTAATAGGATTCATGGTGATGATCTCAAAACCTATGATGAGGTGATATTGGATATCAACTCTGAGAAATGGTTAGAGGCAATGAAGTTAGAAATTGACTTGATGTACTCAAACCAAGTCTGGACCTTGGTAGATCCACCTGAAGGTATAGTACCTATTGGGTGTAAATGAATCTACAAGAGAAAGATTGGTGTCGATGGAAATGTGGAGACATTCAAAGCTAAATTAGTGGCAAAAGTGTATAGTCAGCATGAAGGCATTGACTATCAGGATACTTTTTTGCCAGTAGCCATGCTAAAATCCATCCGCACATTACTTGCTATTGTAGCCTATTTTAATTATGAAATATGGCAAATGGACGTGAAAATGATATTCTTAAATGGATACCTTGAGAAAGATATTTATATGGAACAGCCGCTAGGTTTCACATCAAGTGGTGCTGATCACAAAGTATGCAAGCTACAAAGGTCCATATATGGACTTAAGCAAGCATCTCGAAGCTGGAATACTTGTTTTAATAATGTAGTCAAATTATTTAGTTTCATCTAGAATGAGGAGGAACTATGTGTTTTCAAAAAGGTCAGTGGGAGCGCTATTGTCTTTCTCATACTATATATGGATGATATCCTCCTTATTGGAAATGATATTCTCATGTTGACCATAGTTAAAATATGGTTATCTAAAGAATTCTTCATGAAAGATCTAGGAGAAGCATCCTTCATTTTAGGAATTAAGATCTATAGAGATAGACCGAATAAGATGCTAGGTCTTTCACAGAAGATGTACATAAAGGAAGTGCTAAAGAGGTTTAGCATGAAAAACTCTAGAGGGGATTGATGTCCTTCAAACATGGCATTCATCTCTTCAAGAAAATGTGTCCCAACATACCTAAGGAGATTGAACGCATGAGCAAGATCCCTTATGCTTCAGCAATTGGGAGCCTCATGTATGCCATGTTATGTACACGACCTGATATAGCCCATGCTGTCAGTGTCACGAGTAGATATCAGTCGAATCCAAGTGAAGAATACTAGACTTCTGTGAAATGTATCCTTAAGTACTTGAGAAGAACTATGGATATGTTGTTGATTTTTGGTAATGGAGAACTCCAAGTCCAGGGGTATACAGAGTTGAATTTTATGTCCGATATAGATGATCCAAAGTCGACATCTAGGAGTCTGTTTGTATATAATGATGGTGCTGTCAGTTGAAAGAGTTCCAAGCAGATAGTGATAGCAGATTTCACCATGGAAGCAGAGTACATCGCTGCATCAAAAGCTACAAAGGAGGCATTTTGGTACAAGAAGTTCATCGCAGAGATTGGAGTGATGCCATCAGATGCCATTCATCTATACTATGATAATAATGATGCCATAGCTCTTGCTAAGGAATCGAGGTCTCGCTAGAAATCCAAGCACATCGAGCGGCAATACCATCTCTTCTGCGATTACCTCAAGAAAGGTTACATCGAGGTCAAGAGAGTCGACTCCGCAAACAATATGATAGACCCACTTACAAAGTCAATAGGCCAGTAGAAGATCGAAGTCCACCTTAAGAAGATGGGACTTAGATTTGTAGCCAATTGACTTTAGATCAAGTGGGAGTTTGTTAGATATGTGTGCCCTAGAAGTCAGATTGGTTGATACTTGTAATATACTTCTAAGAAAAAAATTATAATTTTTACTATAAATAATAAAATGGATTATTTTCTAGCATAGTGTGTATTTTGAAAGTGTCTGTGATCCATCCTTTGAGCTAATGGTAATGATAGTTTATATTTTCAAGAGTTGAAAATTTAAGATATGAATTTTCATTATTAACTCATAAAATACTTCCGACCGTAGGATCATCATAAGGATGATGATTGATCCGAAAGATTGGTATATGATCGCTTCTTTAGAGGAGATGAGTCTTAAGTCTATGGTGTAGAGACATCAAAGCGAGAGTACAAGTACTCGTTAGAGAACGAGGGCACTGAACGTGACCACCTCGAGCAGTCATAAGGAAGTCTATCTTCTCCTCGATGACTAGCTCGAAGCTATAATGGTGTGTCTAGTTTTTTAACCTGAGGTGCATCAGCAGTTCACCTTGAGAATGTTACAGTTTGACTATACCAAAACTCGATCTCCTAGCCATTCGAAATTCTGAGGTGTATGTTGGCTATAGCATGTTCATTATAGGAATTGGATTGCACCAATAGGAGATCTATCTACCTCGGTAGATGAGGAGCAGTCCTATGATGATCATGAGAATCTAGTCCATAAGCCCATAGCCATGGCAGAGTGAAATAATAGAAAGAGTTTCTATTAAGATTTTTCATATTGGACATGAATCGAATGATTAATTGATATGACAAAAATTATGGTTTGATGAGATCACCTTAACCCTAATTCGGTCGGGGCTCAAGATAGAGTAACTTAATCACATAGGTAACTGCATCGAGAGGTTCGCTTTCAGTTTTGATGGGTTGCCACCATATGCTGCTAGGTGTCACTAGTGGATTTTGGGAGCAATTAGAATGATTTGGATGATCGATCATACTAGTTGTCTAAAACCAAAAAGTTCTAATCCATCGAAAGATGTTTCAATGATTTCGATGATAGAGATCATGATGTATCCCATTACCATATGAAACTGAACCTAACTAGATCATACAAATAAGGGTTTGGATCTGGATGTCATCAATTGGACTAACTCAGTTCAATTAATTTGAATAAGATTCAATTAGGTTCAAGAAAATCGTGCTAGCATATGATTGAGCCTAATGTTCTCCTTTAATAATCATTAAAGCTTGTCTCGATAGAACCAAATATATTTGGACTCACTCAGGAACCTTTACTTGGTCTGACTAGAGCTTGTCCAGATCAGAAGAAGATTGTCTTAATTTATGAGATAAATTTATAACAATACCTGCCATTTTTGGTCACTTGCTAAATCTTGTTTTCAGATAATGGTCAAATATTGACCATAGATACTTAGACATCTGCCCATGTGTCATGCACCCATAGGAGAGTACCTGGGGACTTGTCCCCCTGCTAAAATATAAACAAAAAGAGGGTGCACGCTTTGCATTCCTAGGGAGGCATGCACCCTATGAGGATAAAGCTGGAGTCCCATACAGATGGGACTGTAGGGTTGCTTCAGGGGATTAAACTATGTGGCGCCAAGAAGTCTTGTTTGACCCAGTCATGGCACCACCTTAGGAGATTTTTGAGGGTCTCTCATCTGATTGGATCAGATGATGTCATCCCATCAATCAGATTTAAATCTGATTGCATAAAGGGCCATGATTGATCGGGATGATGTGGCACTGCATGGCACAGCAGGGTCTATATAAACCCTATCTGTGCCTAGAATTTAATGCTTCTACCTTTAGCCCATGCCACAAAGCCTCTCTCCCACCTTCTCCATGCCACCCTCTGGTCCTCTCTCTCCTCTCCATGCCCAAGGGCTTTTGGGCATGAACAACGTGCGATCGAAGCAAGTGAAAGGTGCCAGGAATGGAAGAAGGCAGCACTGCTGCAAGAGAATGGTTGTTCCTCAAAAGCAGTTTTGAAGACCTTCAAGATTAGATCTAGATCTAATTTTTGGAGGATTGATTGAGAAGAAAAAGATCTCCAGATCCTATTCAAGTGGATACCAGTAGAGGCCAGGCGCTTGTGTAGCTACATCCAGAACCTCAGGCAAACATCGAGATCATCATCGGATAATTGGATTATCCAAAATAAAGGTATAATTAAATTAGATTTAATTTTTATTTTTATTTTTATTATTAGATCAATAAGACCATATCTGAGGAGTCTCAGATCTGATTAGGATCTTAGAGAAAAAATATTTATAATATCTTTTCTGATCCAATCAGATCTGAACGAATCTGATCCAAAAAATAGGATTTTTTCTTCAACTATAGCACTCTCAAGGTGAACTACTGATATACCTCAGGTCAAAGAACCAAATACACACTACAACATCGAGCTAGTCATCGATGAGAAGATAGATGTTAGATGTGTGCCCTAGAATTTAGATTGGCTAAACACTTGTAATATACTTCTAGAGGCAATTTTATAATTTTGACTATAAATTAATAAAAAAATTATTTCTATCATAGTGTGTATTTAAAGTGTATGTGATACATCCTTTGAGTTAATGGTAATGATAATTCATATTTTCAAGGGTTTAAAATTTAAGGCATGAATTTTCATAATTAACTCATAAACTGCTCTCGACCATAGGATCATTATGAGGATGGTGATCGATCTGAAAGGTTGGTATATGATTGCTTTCTTAAGATAAATAAGTCCTGATTCTACGGTGTAGACACACCGGAGCAAGGGTATAGATACTCATTAGAGAATGAGAGCACTGAGCATGACCACCTCGAGCAGTCGTAAGGGAGTCTACTATCTCATCGATGACTGGCTCGATGCTGTAGTAGTGTGTTTGGTTCTTTGACCTGAGGTGCATCGATAGTTCATCTTAAGGGTGTTATAGTTTGACTATAAAATAACTCAATCTTCTAGCCATTCGAAATCCTGAGGTATATGTTGGTTAAAGCATGTTCATTGTAGGAATTGGATTACACCATTAAGGGATCTATCTACCTCGGTAGATGAGGAGTAGCCCTATGATGATAATGAGATTGAGTGCATAAGCCCATGGCCATGGTAGTGTAAAGATGATAGAAAGAGTTTCTATTAGATTTTCACATCGGACTCGAATCGAATGATTAATTTATATGATGGATGTTAGGTTTAACGAGTTCACCTTAATCCTATTCCTGTCGGAACTCAAGATGGAAGATCTCAATCACATAGGTAGCTATATCAAGAGATTTATTTTTAGTTCTGATGGATTGCCACCATATACTGTTAGATGTCACTGGTGGATTTTGGAAGCAATTAGAATGATCTTGATGATCAATCATTCTCATTGTGTGAATCGAAAAGATTCTGGTCCATTAAAAGGTGTTTCGATGAAGTCGATGATAGAGATCGCGACATATCCCAATACCATATAAAACTGAACCTAACTGGACTACACAAATAAAGATTTAGATCTAGATATGATCAATTAGGCTAACATAGTTTGATTGATTTGGATTTGATCCAATCAGGTTCAAAGAAATCCTACTAGCACATGATTGAGCGTGACATTCTTCTTTTATAGATTTTTTGATCTATCTCTATTAAGTAAAATTTAATTTGACTCATTCCTAGATTGTAAATGGGTTTATTTTCATCTGGCTAAAACTTGTCCAACTCAGATCAATTCTAGAAATAAATCCATTCTAAAATGCAATTGGATTAGGGTCAATAGTTGACCCAATTGAGAGAATTAAGAGTCACAGGATCATAGCCTTCTACAAAATTTTTTAGGAATTCTTTTCTTCTAATTTTTGGATATGTGATAGGGCTCGAGTCATGCTTTGGGTGTGGCAAATTTGGTGATTTTTGGAGGTGCCTAGATTGGGTTAAGATAGAGTTTGATTTGGAACAAACTCTTGAGGGAAGAGTCCTAGGCGCCCTAGACTCTTTTTTATCCCTTCATGCTGCCACCTTTGGAGATGTTTTTGGTCAACCAAACCTGATAAAAATCAGGTTGGGGATGTGGGCTATCAACACTAGAGTCCTAAGTTATCAAGCAATTTGATTGCTTAATGAAATGGGACTCTAAGGTGGCGCAGGAGTCTATCTAAAGACCCTACGCCCTAGGGCTTTAATCCTTTGATCACCACGCCCATATGCTGCTGCCATAAACCTCCTCCATGCCCCATCTAGAGCTCCTCCCTCTCTTCTCCATGTTTGTACCAGAGTTGGTGAGGTTTCAGCCATCAAAAGTTGAGAAAAGCTTAAGATAAAATAAGATAGGGCGATCTAGATCAAGAGACATGGTGCTGCCTTCAAAGTTTGTTTGAAGCCTTCACAAATCTGATCTAGATCTAATCTTTTGAGATTAGATCCACAAGAAGAGCATGTTCAAATCCAACCCAAGTAGTCTTTGGTAGAGGTCAGGCAATTGCATGGGTACAACCAGAACCTCGGGTGACAATAGATCATCGACAGTACCCAACCAAGGTAAGAAAATTAAATCAGATTTAATTTTTATTTTTAGTTTTAATATCAAATATATAGAATTAGATCTGAGACATCTCAAATTTGATTAATTTTTTTTAAAAAAAATTAAAATATCTCTTCAGATCTGAACGATCATATGATGGAAAATAGGACTTTTCCTTCAATTGGTATCAAAGCTGCATTAGCATTCTTCAGATCTATTTTAGATCTAATTTTATTTTTATTTATGATATAATATTAAAAAATTTTAGATATCACATCAAATATAATTAAATCTAAAATTAAAAAATTAAAAAAATTAAATAATTTAGATCTATAGTGTATGAGATGCATGACTAGACTAGATATAGAATAGGTCTATGTGTAGTCTAGTATAATCATATATTAAGTTGATTAAATATAATTTTAAATCTATTTTATTTTTATATTTTTAATATTATAAATATTATAATTAGATCTAAAAAAAATATATAATTTTTAATTTTTAATTTATTAATATGAGATATGAAAGATACATACTTAAACTAGTTGTAAAATAGTTCTATGAACTATCTAGAATAGTTTTATTTTGATATAATCAATCTAAATTTTATTTTTTAGATATTATATATGATATATCAAATCTGAAAGCATGCATGTTTAATTAAGTTATGATACATGAGATGTATGCAAGGCATGTATAGGTTAGATCATTAATTATATATGTGATATATGATTTAGATCTAACTTATTTTATAGTAGAAAATATATTTTATAGTAGAAAATATATTTTTGATTAAGACATTCTCCTTCGCCATCCGATCATGAGAAGAAAGTAGGATTTAAAGGTCCTCTCCTTCCATTCCATGGGATGTTCTTATGGCGTGTAGGAGTGCTGCATGTTCGTCCTTCATCAAAAATTAGAACTTACTTGTCTACAAAATCCTAGATCTTAAAATCCTAGGATTTTAATGCATGTTTTATTTATGAATCCAAACTTAATTAAGAAATGAGATTATGAAATCAAGTAGATCTAAAAATTATAAATTTTTAAATCTAAGACATCTTCATAAAATTGGGTTCGGGCTTGGGTAGCTCAATTAGGTCTAGCGGTTGATCAACCAAATCAAGAGTTGGTTAGGTGGGATCAAGAGTGCTTACAATTAACCAGCCTAATAGGATTAAGTCTGGATCAAGGTCAACTCACATTCAAATGTGGTTGATCAAGTCAAGACCTAATTTAGCTCCATGATTTGAGCTTGGATTGTAGGCTAACCTAATTGGTTCTAATTTGATAATTTAGTGTTTAAGATAAGTCTGGCAGATATAATTGACTAATTTTTAATTAGGAGCTACTCGACCTGAATACATTCTTGTTGAGTTAATGGCATATCCCTTTCATCGATCTCACTTACCTGACCATTTATGTTGACCCAGTTCTGATTAGAGGTGGCTAACAATTCGAGCTAACTCATGCCACTAGATTAAGTCATAATTGTTATAAATAAGTCAAGTCAAGTTTAAAGAGATCTGAATCAAATCTTTCTAAGAAAATATTAAGTCATAGGTCTTCCACCATTGTAGATGTGTAGGCCCTTTTCGGGATTGATTGCTCTCAGTTAGATACAATGGTTCAGTTGCACCAGAAAGATGCAACCATGTCTATTAGGCATTGGATGCTATGGGTTGGAGGATGGGTTGGGCTCAATATTTTGGATATGGTGAGCGACCTAATCAAAAATCCAATTTATGCAAATGATGGGTTTGACTTAACTAAGGAGTGGAGCAATATTTCAGGCACGGTGAGCTTCATAAATTAGAGACCAGATTTGGGTGCACCATGATTAAAGAATCATTGGACAAGAATTATCCACTCATTGGTTGACCCATCACCAATAACTGTTAGGTAAGATGGTGAGCCAGTCAGTAAGATCGCACCATCTACTAGAAATCAATTGATCGTGAAGAATTTTGCATCTCTGCCAAGAAAGTACAGGGATCTGAGTAAATAGTGAGAGCCTAATTTATTTAAAAATGAAACTTTTAAATAAATTGGTTAAGTCTAATTACAAAATCTAACTAAAAACTTTGACTCTCTATAGGAAATTGTCTGCGTCCAACCCACTAACCCGTATCTTGGACACCCATAGACTGACTAGATCCAACTACAAAAATTGACTTTGGAATTTGAAAATTATTTTGGATTTCGAGAAGTTGACTCATGTATTGGAACAAGATCCTCCCACTTTACCAGCCCATCCATCTGCTGAGTAGAGAGCATCTCTAAAAAAATGGATGGATGAAGATAATAAAGCTAGGTATTGTTAGATATATGTTTCCTAGAAGCCAGAATTGACTGACACTTGTAATACACTTCTAAGGGCAAAATTATAATTTTGACTATAATCAATAAAATGGGTTATTTTCTATCACATATGTGTATTTAGTGTCTGTGATACATCCTTTGAGTTAATTGTAATGATAATTCATATTTTCAAGAGTTGAAAATTTAAGACATGAATAATCATTATTAACTCATAAAATGCTCCCAACCATAGGATCATGATGAGGATGGTGATTGATCTGGAAGGTTGGTGTACAATTGCTTCTCTTTAGTAGATGAGTCTTGAGTCTATGGTGTGGAGACACTAAAGCAAGAGTATAGGTACTCATTCGAGAATGAGGGCACTAAGCTTGACCACCTCGAGTAGTCATTACGAAGTCTACCTTCTCGTCAATGACTGACTCGATGCTGCAGTGGTGTGTCTGGTTCTTCAATCTGAGGTGCATCGATAGTTCACCTTGAGGGTGTTATAGTTTGACTACACCATAACTCGGTCTTCTAGCCATCCAGAATCCTGAGGTGTATGTTGGCTATAGCATGTTCATTGTAGAAACTGGATTGCATCAAGATGGAATCTATCTACCTCGGTGGTAGAGGAGCAGCCCTATGATGATCATGAGAATTAAGTCCAAAAGTCCATGGCCATGGCAGAGTGAAATAATAGAAAGAGTTTCTATTTAGCTTTTTTCACATCGGACTTGAATCGAATGATTACATCATATGACAGAGACTAGGGTTTGACGAGTTCACCTTAACCCTAATCTGATCGGGGCTCAAGATAGAAGAACTTAATCACAAGGTAGCTGCACCAAGAGGTTCGCATTCAGCTCTGATGGGTTTGCCACCATATACTGCTAGGTGTCACTTGGTTTTGGGAGCAATTAGAATGATTTAGATGATCGATCATTCTAGCTGTTCGAATCAGAAGAGTTCTGATCCATCGAAAGGAGTTTCGATGATGTCGATGATAGAGATCATGACATATCCCATTACCATACAGAACTGAACCTAACTGGGTCACACAAACAAGGGTTTGAATCTAGTGATCATCAATTGAACTAATCCAGTTCAATTGATCTGAATGAGATTCAATTAGGTTCAAGGAAAATCGTGCTAGCACTCGATTGAACCTAACGTTCTTCTTTTACTATCATAAATAGTTGTCCTGACTGAGCCAAAGGAGTTTGTGCTCAATCAGAGGCCTTCATATTGGTCTGACTGGAGCTATCCAAGTTAGAAAAGGTTGTCTTATTTTGTAAGACATACCTACCATTTTTGGTCACCTGCCATTTTTCATCCTTTGACTTTGGTCAAAAGTTGACCTTTGACTGGTCAAATATTGACCATTGACACTTTGACTTCTTGTCCACATGTCATGCACCTATTGGAGAGCTGGTGGGGGCCTGTCCCCCTACTCAGAACCTGGCAAGGAGGAGGGCGCATGCCACCCTTGGCGTGTGCCCAAGCTGGAGGCGCCCAGGAGTCCCTGTTGGATAGGACTCCATCTCCTTTTTGGATTCCAATTAGAGTCCTCCTAAGAACCAACTTTGACTGGTCTTAGGTGCCATCTAAGGAGGAATCCAAGGGACTCTATTCCCACCAATCAGATTTAGATCTTGAATTTCACAAAGGGTTGTGATTGGTTGGGAAGAAGAGGAGTTGGATCACGCATTAGTCTATAAATAAGACCCTGCGCCCAACTCAAAAAAAATAAAAATTCCCATGCCCCAAGGCTGCCTCTCTCCTCCTCCTCCATGCCAAACCATCTTCTCCCTCTCCTCTCCATGCCCAAAGTAGTTTTGGATCTTAAGTTGGTGCAATCCAGATGAGAGAAAGGCGACAGAAAGCTAGAAGGCTGCGCTGCTGCAAAGGACAACTGCTGATCTTCGAAAAGGTATTTTGAAGATCCTCCAAATCAGATTCCAGATCTAATTTTTGGAGATGTGATAGAGAAGAAGAGGATCTCTAGATCCAGCCTTCGAAGTGGATATCGGTAGAGGCCAGGCACTTGCGTGGCTAGATCCAGAACCTTTCCACTGCTTACAGGATCATCAACGGGTAATAGGATTACCCTACATCAAGGTAAATTAAATTTAATTTAATTTATCTAAATTTTTTTTAATTATTAAAATAATAAAAATTAGATCTAAAATATCTTAGATCTAATTTAGATCAAAGAAAAAAATTTTTGAAATATATCTCTTGATCCGATCAGATCTGAACGAACCTGGTCCTGAAAAATCAGGATTTTTCCTTCAACTGGTATCAGAGCCAAGGATTCTAAAAGTATTTAGATCTAATTTTAAATTTATTTTAATTAAAAAATAAGTGATTTTAGATGTCACATGAGATGTGATCAGATCTGAAAATCATAAAAAAAAATTAAAATTAAATGATTTGGATCTAAGATTAGAAAATATGCATGACTAGTTCTAAAATAGAATAGTTCTATAGAATAGTCTTGCATGTTTTTAATTTAATTTGATTAAATCATATTTTAGATCTATTTATTTACTATTTTTTGATATTATAATTATTATAATAATATCTAAAAAATAGTAAATAAAAATTATTTAATTTTAAACATCATATGAGATATGATTGATGCATGTCTAGACTAGTTGTAGAATAGTTCTACATAGTTATCTAGATTAGAGTTTATTTTGATAAGATCAATTTAAATCTAATTTTTTAGATTATTATGAGATAATTTAGATCTAAAAATATGCATGATTCGATACATGAGATGTATGCAAAATATGCCATGATTAGATCTAATTTGTATATGAGATATATGATATAGATCTAAAACTATTTTGTAGTATTACATGTTCCTGATTAAGGCGTTCCTCTTGGCCGTCCAATAAGAATTTTAAAGGCCCTCTCCTCCCATCCGATGGGGTGTTCTTATGATGTAGGGGTGCTGCGTTCGTCCTTAATCAGAAACCCAAAACTTACTTTCTGCAAAACCCTAGATCCTGAAACCCTAGGATTTATTGTGCATATTTTGTTTATGAACCCTACTTAATTAAGAATTAAGATTATGAAAATATTAATTAGATCTAAAATTGAATCTAAGACATATTCATTAAGGGTTGGGTAGCTCAATTAGGTCTAAGCGGTTGATCAAATCAATTCAACAATGCTTAAATTGACCAGCCTAATAGGATTAAGTCTGGGTCAAGATCGAGTCACGATCAAGCAAGACCTAATTAGGCTCAGAGGTTAGAGTCTGGATTGTAGGCTACCAATTGGTTCTGGCTCAATTGGTGTCTAAGGTAAGTTTGGCACATACGATCCGACTGATTTTTAATTGGAAGCTACTCGACCTGAATGCATTCTTGTACGAGTTAATGGCATATTCCTTCCACCGATCTCACTTACCTGGCCATATCTGTTGACACAGTTCTGATTTGAGGTGGTCAATAATCCGAGCTAACCCATGCCACTAGGTTAGTCATAATTGTTATGACTATGACAAGTCTAGTTTAATGAGACCTGAATCAATTCTCCCTAAAAAGATTAAGTCTGAGGTCTTCCACCATTGTAGATGTGCGGGCCCTTCCTAGGGTTGATTGTTCTTGGCTGGATACAGTGGCTCAGTTGCACCGAGAAAGATGCAACCATGTCTATTAGGCATTGGATGCTATGGGCTGGAGGATGAGTTGGGCTCAATATTTCGGATACGGTGAGAGACTCAATTAGGAATCCAGTCTATGCAAATGGTGGGTCTGACTTAACTAAGGAGTGGATCAATATTTCGGATATGGTGAGATTCATGAATTAGAGATCAAGTTTGGGTGCACCATGATTAGAGAATCATTGAACAAGAGTTGTTCACTCATTGGCTAACCCATCACCAATAACTGTTAGGTGAGGTGATGAGTCAGTTGGTGAGACCGCACCACCCACTAGAAATCATTAATCATGGAGATTTTTGCATCTCTACAGAGGAAGTGTAGGGATCCGAGAAAATAGTGGGAGCTAATTTGTTTAAAAATAAAATTTAAATAAATTGGTCAAGTCATAATTACAGTATCTAACTAGAATCTTTGACTCTCTATAGGAAAAATTGTCTGCGTCCAACCCATTAGCACATGTATCCTAGACACACATAGACTGACTGGATCCAATTATAAAGATTGGCTTAGGAACTATAAAATCATTTTGGATTTTAAGAAGTTAACCCATGTATTGGATCAGGACCCTCCCACCTTACCAGCCCGTCCATCCACTGAACAGAGAGCAGTCTCTGAAAAAATGGATAGACGAAGATAATAAGGCCAGATATTACATGTTGGGCTCGATGTCTGATGAGCTTCCAGGTGCCAACATGAAGATATCGGGACTGCTCGCCAAATGTTGGCTCACCTGTAAGAGATGTTTGGTGAACAGAGTCGCACAGCCAAGTATCAAGTCATGAAATGACTTTTTAAGGCTAAGATGCATGATGGGCAGTCAGTCCAAGATCACTGTCTGATGATGATCAAGGACTTGGAAGAGCTTGAGAAGCTCGGTGTGAAGTTAGACTTGGATCTGCAGAATGATGATATTCTGCAATCCTTGACTGATGCATATGGGCAATTCATCATGAATTACCACATGCATAAACTTCAAAATTCCTTGGCCGAATTAATGAACATGCTGGTCACCGCTGAGCTTTCTATGAAAGGTTCTAAAGGCTCAGTTCTTGCTATGAAATGGACTTCTTCCAAAAGAAAGTCTTCTAAAAAGAAAAAAAAGTCTGTAAAAAAGTAGAAGGTGGAAGGAGCAAAGAAGAAGAAGGCAGAGCCAAAGAAGAAGGCCGCTGACAAAGAAAAGTATTTTCATTGCAACAGCGATGGCCACTGGAAGCGAAACTGTCCTACTTACCTGGCCACCCTGAAGAACAAGAAGGAAGGTCCTTCTGGAGGTATGCTCATTATTGAGTCTAACCTTACGGTTTCTTCTGCATCCAGTTGGGTGCTTGACTCTGGTTCTAGTGCTCATCTGTGCACTTCCATGCAGGATCTTGAGGATAGCAGGAGGCTGAGGGATGGAGACATGATCCTACACATCGATAATGGAGCAAGAGTTGCTGTAGTGGCCGTGGAAACATATCCTCTTCGATTACCATCTGGTTTAGACTTAGTTTTGAAAGACTGTTATTATGTGCCTGCAGCTAGCAGGAATTTGATTTCTATTTCATGCTTAGTACTAGAAGGCTATGTGATTACCTTCTTTAAGGACCATTGTAACATTCTTTATGAAAGAAATAAAATTGCAAATGGTTTCCTTATTAACGGTCTTTATCAGCTACATATTGATGTATCTATTCTAACTATCGAGCAAAATGTGAATGTCAAATGACCTAGGGATAGTCCAAATGATAGGTATCTATGGCACCTGAGATTAGGTCATATAGCAGAAGATAGGATCAACAAATTAGAAAAAAATGGGCTATTGAGTCCGTTGACTTTCGAGTCATATCCAACTTATGAATCTTGTCTTCAAGGCAAAATGACTAAACTTTCTTTTGTAGGACATGGGGAAAGGGCCATAGATGGGCTTATGGCGCATTATTGTTCGCAGTATAGAGGAATGCATCTAATGGCATTACTCCAATTTCTGCAAGCAAACTTCTTGTACTAGAATGCTTCCTTCGCAGCCTCTGATGCAACGATATATTCTGCTTCCGTGGTGGAATCTACTATCATGGTTTGCTTGGAACTCTTTCAGCTGACAGCACCACCATTGCACACAAACAGACTCTTAGATGTCGACTTTCGATCATCTACATCGGACATGAAATTCGAATCTATGTATCCCTGGACTTGGAGTTCTCCGTTACCAAAGACCAGCATCATATCCTTAGTTCTTCTCAAGTACTTAAGGATACATTTCACAGAATCCAGTGTTCTTCACCTGATTGACTGTAATCTACTTGTGACACTCACAGCATGGGTTATATCAGGTCGTGTACATAGCATGGCATACGTGAGGCTCCCTATTGCAGAAGCATAAGGGATCTTGCTTATGCGCTCTATTTCCTCAGGTGTGCTAGGGCACATCTTCTTGGATAGATGAATACCATGTCTGAAGGATATTAATCCCTTCTTAGAGTTTTCCATACTAAACCTCTTTAGTACTTTCTCTATGTACATCTTCTGTGAAAGTCCTAGCATCCTATTCGATCTACCTATAGACCTTAATTTCTAGAATAAAGATGCTTCACCTAGGTCTTCATAGAGAATTTCTTGGAGAACCATATTTGACTGTCGTCAACATGGAAATATCATTCAAAAGGAGGATGTCATACGCACAGTAGAGAAGATAATAGGCCCCTGATCTTTTTGAAGAACACACGGCCCTCTTCATTTTTGATGAAACCAAACTTTTTGATCACATCATTGAAACGAGTGTTCCAGCTCCGAGATGCTTGCTTAAGTCCATATATGGACCTTTATAGCTTGCAAACCTTAGATCAGTATCACTGGGTGTGAAACCTAGTGGCTATTCCATATAGATATCTTCCTCAAGATATCTATTTAAGAATGCCATTTTTACGTCTATTTTTCATATTTCATAATCAAAATAGGCTGCAATGGCAAGCAATGTGTGGATGGATTTTAGCATAGCACTAAGAAAAAGGTATCCTGATAGTCAACGCCTTCGCGTTGACTATAACCTTTTGCCACTAGTCTAGCTTGAATGTCTCCACATTTTCATCTGCACCAATCTTTTCTCTTGAAGATCCATTACACCTTCCAATACGGTACTAATCCTTCTAGTGGATTTACAAGGATCTAGACCTTGGTTTCGGTGACCTCGGAGTCAAT
>QRFJ01005145.1:54513-95479 GCA_006176705.1 Cocos nucifera
GCGGGAAGGTGGCTGATATTAGCCCACTGCAAGATAATCTGCCTTGATCTCTACATATCCACTCAGACTGATCTGGAGATCCTCTATTATTCTATCACATCTTCAAAAAATTAGATCTGAATCTAATTTGGAGGATTCAAAATATCTTCGTAAGATCAGCAGTTGTCCTGTGTAGCAGATGCAGCCTTTAGCTTTCTGTCGCCTTTCTCTCGTGGATTGCACCAACTTGGATCCCAAACCATTTGGGCATGGAGAGAAGAGGGAGAAGATGGGTTTGGCATGGAGGAGGACGGAGGGAACCAGCCTTGGATGTGGGAATTTCTATTATATTTGAGGGGCACAGGTCTTATTTATGGATATGCATGATCCAACTCCTCTTCTTCCCAACCAATCACAAAACCCTTTGTGAAAATCAAATCAAAATCTGATTGGTGGGAATAGAGTCCCTTGGATCTTTCTTAGATGGCACCTAAGATCAGTTAAAGTTGGTTCTTAGGAGGAGTCTAATCAAAATCCAAAAAGGAGATGGATTTCCTATCCAACAGGGACTCCTAGGCGCCTCCAGCTTGGGCACACGCCAAGGGTGGCATGCACCCCTCCTTGCCAGGTTTTGGTAGGGACAAAGCCCCCACCAGCTCTCCAATAGGTGCGTGACACATGGGACAGAAGTCAAAATGTCAATGGTCAATATTTGACTAGTCAAAGTCAACTTTTTTGACCAAGTCAAAGGACGAGAAATGGCAAGTTGACCAAAAAATGGCAGGTATAAGACAACCCTTTTCTTGACTTGGATAGGCTCCAGTCAGACCAAGTGAAGGCTCTGATCAAGCAACAAACTCTTTGGCTCAGTCAAGACAACTATTTATGATAGTAAAGAAGAACTTGGTTCAATCGAGTGCTAGCATGATTTCCTGAACCTTATTTGAATCTTATTTAGATCAATTGAACTGATTAGTTCAATTGATGATCACCAGATCAAATCCTTGTTTGTGTTGACCCAGTTAGGTTCAGTTCTGTATGATAATGGATATGTCATGATCTCTATCATCGACATCATCGAAACTCTTTTCGATGGATCAGAACTCTTCTGATCGAACAGCTAGAATGATTGATCATCTAATCATTCTAATTGCTCCAAAAATCCACCAATGACACTAGCAGTATATGGTGGCAACCCATCAGAGCTGAATGCGAACCTCTTGGTGCAGCTACTGTGTGATTAAGTTCTTCTATCTTGAGCCCCAATCAGATTGGTTTAGGTGAACTCGTCTCAACCCTAGTTTCTGTCATATGATGTAATCATTCGATTTCAGGTTTGGTGTTGAAAAGCTAAATAGAAACTCTTTCTATTATTTCACTCAACCATGGCCATGGGCTTCTGGACTTGAATTCTCATGATCATCATCGGCTGCTCCTCTACCACCGAGTAGATAGATTCCATCTTTGATGCAATCCAGTTCCTATAATGAACATGCTATAGCCAACATACACCTTAGGATTCGGATGGCTAGGAGATCGAGTTATGGTGTAGTCAAACTATAACACCCTCAAATGAATTACCGATGCACCTCAGTCAAAGAATTAGACACACCACTGCAGCATCAAGTCAGTCATTGATGAGAAGGTTAGATTCCTAATGACTACTCGAGATGGTCCTGCTCAGTGCCCTCGTTCTCTATAAGTATTGATTATAGTCAAAATTATAATTTTGACCCTAGAAGTGTAATACAAGTGTCAGCCAATTCTGACTTTCAGGGCACATATATCTAACAATCTCCCCTTATCTTAAAGCCAATTGGCTACAAATCTAAGTCCCATCTTCTCAAGGTTGGCATCGATCTTCTGCTGGCCCAATGACTTTATAAGCGGGTCTACCACATTGACCGTGGAGTCAACTCTCTTGACCTCGACGTAACCCTTCTCAAGGTAATCACGGATGAGGTGGTATCGCCGCTCAATGTGCTTGGATTTCTAGTGAGACCTCGACTCCTTAGCAAGGGCTATGGCGCCATTATTGTCGCAGTATAGAGGAATGGCATCTAATGGCATTACTCCAATTTCTGCAGCAAACTTCTTGTACTAGAATGCTTCCTTCGCAGCCTCTGATGCAACGATATATTCTGCTTCCGTGGTGGAATCTACTATCATGGTTTGCTTGGAACTCTTTCAGCTGACAGCACCACCATTGCACACAAACAGACTCTTAGATGTCGACTTTCGATCATCTACATCGGACATGAAATTCGAATCTATTTATCCCTGGACTTGGAGTTCTCCGTTACCAAAGACCAGCATCATATCCTTAGTTCTTCTCAAGTACTTAAGGATACATTTCACAGAAGTCCAGTGTTCTTCACCTGGATTTGACTGATATCTACTTGTGACACTCACAGCATGGGTTATATCAGGTCGTGTACATAGCATGGCATACGTGAGGCTCCCTATTGCAGAAGCATAAGGGATCTTGCTTATGCGCTCTATTTCCTCAGGTGTGCTAGGGCACATCTTCTTGGATAGATGAATACCATGTCTGAAGGATATTAATCCCTTCTTAGAGTTTTTCATACTAAACCTCTTTAGTATTTTCTTTATGTACATCTTCTGTGAAAGTCCTAGCATCCTATTCGATCTATCCCTATAGACCTTAATTTCTAGAATAAAGGATGCTTCACCTAGGTCTTTCATAGAGAATTTCTTGGAGAACCATATTTTGACTGTCGTCAACATGGAAATATCATTCCCAATAAGGAGGATGTCATCCACGCACAGTACGAGGAAGATAATAGCGCTCCCACTGATCTTTTTGAAGACACACGGCTCCTCTTCATTTTTGATGAAACCAAACTTTTTGATCACATCATTGAAACGAGTGTTCCAGCTCCGAGATGCTTGCTTAAGTCCATATATGGACCTTTATAGCTTGCAAACCTTATGATCAGTATCACTGGGTGTGAAACCTAGTGGCTATTCCATATAGATATCTTCCTCAAGATATCTATTTAAGAATGCCATTTTTACGTCTATTTTTCATATTTCATAATCAAAATAGGCTGCAATGGCAAGCAATGTGTGGATGGATTTTAGCATAGCCACTAAGAAAAAGGTATCCTGATAGTCAACGCCTTCGCGTTGACTATAACCTTTTGCCACTAGTCTAGCCTTGAATGTCTCCACATTTTCATCTGCACCAATCTTTCTCTTGAAGATCCATTTACACCCAATAGGTACTATACCTTCTAGTGGATTTACCAAGGTCTAGACTTGGTTCGAGTGCATCGAGTCAATTTTTGATTGCATTGCCTCTAGCCATTTCTCGAAGTCGATATCTAATGTCGCCTCGTTGTAGGTTTTGGGATCATCACCATGAGCACCATTACCTACGAGGAAACATTTCTCTACTTTCTCTGAAATAATATCTAAGTATCTTTCAGCGGGGACAAGAAAACTCTTTCCGATCTACGAGGTGGAGGAGTAGTGTCTTATTGCTCAACCTGATTTGATTCCAATTGGTCCTTAGCTCATTCTTACTTGTAAGACTTTCTTATCAAGCTTAATTCTACTTTCCAATGCCATTTGTCTTGAATTAAACTATTTTTCAAGAAGATGGCATGTCGACTCACAATCACATTGTGGTCTTCTGGAATGTATTAATATATCCTAATACACTTTAGATATCTTAATGAATCGAGCTCTGAAGGATCTAAACTCTAACTTATTACTTGTTGTCTTTTTGACATGAGCTGGACAACCCCAAATTCTGAAATGACTTCAGACTTGGTTTCTTACCATGCCATATCTATACGATGTGTAGGATTGGTCTTAGAGGGAACCCATTCAGTAGATAAATTAAAGTTAACAATGAAATGTCCCCAAAAAAAATCAGGGAGGTTATGAAGCCATTCATGGATCGGACCATATCCAATAGAGTCCAATTTCTCTGTTTCTGAACACCCATTGAGTTGAGGTTTCTTGGTAGAGTCCATTGAGAACTATGCCATTTTCCTTAAGATAGTCTAGAATTCCCGGCTAAGGTATTCACCTTCGCGGATCTGATCGAAAACCTTAATGGTTTTCCAGTTTATTTTTTTACTCATGTCTGAATTCTTTGAACTTTTGAAAAGCTTCAGACTTGTATCTCATAAGATACACATACCCATTCCTAGACAGATCATCGATAAGGTAATTGAAGTAGACAAAATACTCTAGTCGGTACATCATATGGACCGCACACATCGAGTATATACATAGGGCATGGAGATCTTTTGCTAAGGAGTCGAGGTCTCACTAGAAATCCAAGCACATTGAGCGGCGATACCACCTCATCCGTGATTACCTTGAGAAGGGTTACGTCGAGGTCAAGAGAGTTGACTCCACGGTCAATGTGGTAGACCCGCTTATAAAGTCATTGGGCCAGCAGAAGATCGATGCCCACCTTGAGAAGATGGGACTTAGATTTGTAGCCAATTGGCTTTAAGATAAGGGGAGATTGTTAGATATATGTGCCCTGAAAGTCAGAATTGGCTGACACTTGTATTACACTTCTAGGGTCAAAATTATAATTTTGACTATAATCAATACTTATTAGAGAACGAGGGCACTGAGCATGACCATCTCGAGTAGTCATTAGGAAGTCTACCTTCTCATCAATGACTGACTTGATGCTGCAGTGGTGTGTCTAATTCTTTGACCTGAGGTGCATCGGTAATTCATTTTGAGGGTGTTATAGTTTGACTACA
This sequence comes from Cocos nucifera, assembly GCA_006176705.1. NCBI lineage: Eukaryota > Viridiplantae > Streptophyta > Magnoliopsida > Arecales > Arecaceae > Cocos > Cocos nucifera. The sequence goes on from QRFJ01005145.1 coordinate 59,250, forward strand.
CCATAACTCGATCTCCTAGCCATCCGAAATCCTAAGGTGTATGTTGGCTATAGCATGTTCATTATAGGAACTGGATTGCATCAAGATGGAATCTATCTACCTCGGTGGTAGAGGAGCAGCCCGATGATGATCATGAGAATCAAGTCCAGAAGCCCATGGCCATGGTTGAGTGAAATAATAGAAAGAGTTTCTATTTAGCTTTTCACACCAAACCTGAATCGAATGATTACATCATATGACAGAAACTAGGGTTTGACGAGTTCACCTAAACCCTAATCTGATTGGGGCTCAAGATAGAAGAACTTAATCACACAGGTAGCTGCACCAAGAGGTTCGCATTCAGCTCTGATGGGTTGCCACCATATACTGCTAGGTGTCACTGGTGGATTTTGGGAGCAATTAGAATGATTTAGATGATCGATCATTCTAGCTGTTCGAATCAGAAGAGTTCTGATCCATCGAAAGGAGTTTCGATGATGTCGATGATAGAGATCATGACATATCCCATTACCATACAGAACTGAACCTAACTGGGTCACACAAACAAGGGTTTGAATCTGGTGATCATCAATTGAACTAATCTAGTTCAATTGATCTAAATAAGATTCAATAAGGTTCAGGAAAATCATGCTAGCACTCGATTGAACCTAACGTTCTTCTTTTACTATCATAAATAGTTGTCTTGACTGAGCCAAAGGAGTTTGTGCTTGATCAGAGGCCTTCACTTGGTCTGACTGGAGCCTATCCAAGTCAGAAAAGGGTTGTCTTATACCTGCCATTTTTGGTCACTTGCCATTTCTCGTCCTTTGACTTTGGTCAAAAGTTGACCTTTGACTAGTCAAATATTGACCATTGACACTTTGACTTCTGTCCATGTGTCACGCACCTATTGGAGAGCTGGTGGGGGCTTGTCCCCTACCAAAACCTGGCAAGGAGGAGGGTGCATGCCACCCTTGGCGTGTGCCCAAGCTGGAGGCGCCTAGGAGTCCCTGTTGGATAGGAACTCCATCTCCTTTTTGGATTTTGATTAGACTCCTCCTAAGAACCAACTTTAACTGATCTTAGGTGCCATCTAAGGAAGAATCCAAGGGACTCTATTCCCACCAATCAGATTTAGATTTGATTTCACAAAGGGTTGTGATTGGTTGGGAAGAAGAGGAGTTGGATCATGCATAGTCCATAAATAAGACCCTGTGCCCAACTCAAAATATAATAGAAAATTCCCACATCCAAGGCTGGTTCTCTCCTCCTCCTCCATGCCAAACCCATCTTCTCCCTCTTCTCTCCATGCCCAAAGTGGTTTGGGATCCAAGTTGGTGCAATCCAGACGAGAGAAAGGCGACAGAAAGCTAAAAGGCTGCACTGCTACAAAGGACAACTGCTGATCTTCGAAAGATATTTTGAAGATCCTCCAAATTAGATTCAGATCTAATTTTTAAGATGTGATAGAGAATAAGAGGATCTCCAGATCCAGTCTGAGTGGATATCGGTAGAGATCAGGCACTTGCGTGGCTATATCCAGAACCTTTCGCTGCTTACAGGATCATTAACGAGTAATAAGATTACCCTACATCAAGGTAAATTAAATTTGATTTAATTTATCTAAATTTATTTTAATTATTAAAATAATAAAGATCAGATCTAAAATATCTCAGATCTAATCTAGATCAAAGAGAAAAATTTTTAAAATATATCTCTTGATCCAATCAGATCTGAACGAACCTGATCCGGAAAATTAGGATTTTTCTTCAGGTATTACATGTTGGGCTCGATATTTAATGAGCTCTAGCACAAATATGAAAACATAAAGACTAGCTATCAAATGTTGGCTCATCCGTAAGAGTTGTTTGGTGAGCAGAGTCATGCAGTCAAATATCAAATCACTAGAAGACTTTTTAAGGCTTAGATGCGTGATGGGCAGTCAATCCAAGATCATTATCTGATAATGATCAAGAACTTAGAAGAGCTTGAGAAGCTTGGTGTCAAGTTAGATCAGAATCTATAGATTGATATATTTCTACAATCCTTGACTGATGCATATGGGTAGTTCATCATGAACTACCATATGTATAAACTATAAAATACCTTCGCTGAGCTTATGAACATACTGATCACTATTGAGCTTTCCATGAAAGATTCTAAAGGCTATGGAGTGGACTTCTTCTAAAAGAAAATCTTTTGAAAAGAAGAAGAAGACCGTGAAGAAGCAAAAGATGAAAGGTGGGAAGAAGAAGAAGGTAGAACTGAAGAAGAAGGCCACTGATAAGAGAAAATATTTTCATTGCAACACAGACGGCCACTAGTAGCAAAACTGCCCTCTATACCTAGCCAACCTGAAGAACAAGAAGGCGGTAGGTCCTTCTAGAGGTATGCTCATTATAGAATCTAAGCTTATGATTTCTTCTGCATTCAATTGGATGCTTGACTCTGGTTCGAGTGCTCACTTATGCACTTCTATGCAGGATCTTGAGGAGAGTAGGAAGCTGAGGGATAGTGAGATGATCTCATGCATCGAAAATAAAGTAAGAGTTGCTGTTGTGGCCATAGAAACTTATCCTCTTCGACTACCATCAGGATTAGATTTAGTACTTAGGGACTATTTTTATGTGCCTGCAACAAGCAGGAATTTGATTTCTATTTCATGTTTAGCACAAGAAAGTTATGTAATCAATTTTCTTAAGGACCATTATAATATTCTTTATGAAAGAAATAAAATTGCAAGTGGTTTTCTTATTAATGGTCTCTATCAGTTACATATTGATGTTTCTATTTTCAATGTTGAGCAAAATGTGAATGCCATAGGATCAAAGCAACCTAGGGATAGTCTAAATAATAGGTATCTTTGGCACCTTAGGCTAGGTTACATAGCAAAAGATAGGATTAATAAATTGAAAAAATTTGGGTTATTGAGTCCGTTGACTTTTGAGTCATATCCAATTTGTGAATCATACCTTCATGATAAAATGACCAAGCTCCCTTTTGTAGGACATGGGGAAAGGACCACAAACATACTTATCTTAGTGCACACAGACGTGTAGCCCATTTGATATGCCGGTCCGGGATAATTATATCTACTTCATTATCTTTACCAATGATTTATCTCGATACGGGTATGTATATTTAATGCGACATAAGTCTAAAGCCTTTAAAAAAATTTAAGAAATTTAAACTCAAAGTAGAAAAATAAATAGAAAAATTCATTAAGATTCTTCGATCAGATCAAGGTGGTAAATACCTTAGTCAAAAATTTCTAGACTATCTTAAGGATAGTGGCATAGTCTAATAATAGACTCCACCTAAAATACCTTAACTCAATGGAATTTTAGAATGGAGAAACTAGATCCTATTAGATATGGTCCGATCCATGATGAGCATCACAGACCTTCCAAAGTTTTTTTGGGGATATAGTCTAATGACTGCTATATATTTATTGAATTAGGTTCCTTCAAAAATTATTCCTACCACATCGTATGAGATATGGCATGGTAAGAAAATAAGTCTAAATCATCTTAGAATTTTGGATTGTCCGCTCATATCAAGAGATAGCAGACGAACAAGTTAGAGTATAGATCCTTTAGAGCTCGGTTCATAGGATATCTTAAAGAATCGTTAGGATATTATTTCTATCTTCCAAAAGACCACAATGTGATTATGAGTTAACATGCCATTTTTCTTGAAAAATAATTCATTCAAGATGGTTGCATCAAAAGATAGATCAGGCTTGAGGATAAAGTCTCCCAAGAGCAACGAGCTAAAAAATCTATGAAACCCAATCAGATTGAGCCAGTCCAAACACTACCTCCTCCACCTCGAAAATCAACTAAGATTTTCCATCCTTCTGAAAGATACTTAGGTACTATTTTAGAGGATGTAGAAAAAATATCCTCATGAAAAATGGGGTTCATGATGATGATTCCAAAACTTATGATAAGGCGATATCAAATATCGACTCCAAGAAATGGTTAGAGGCAATGAGGTCAGAAATTGACTCAATGCACTCAAATCAAGTCTAGACCTTAGTAGATCCATCTGAAGGTATAGTATCTATTAAGTATAAATGGATCTTCAAGAAAAAGATAGGTGTCAATGGAAATATAGAGATATTCAAAGCAAGGCTCGTAGCAAAAGAGTATAGTCAGCATGAAGGCATTGACTATTAGGATACATTTTCGCCAGTGGCCATACTTAAATCCATCTGCACATTACTTGCTATTGTAGCCTATTTCGATTATGAAATATGATAGATAGACATAAAAATGATATTCTTAAATAGATATCTTGAGAAAGATATCTATTTGGAATAGTCGCTTGGTTTCACATCTAGTGATGGTGATCACAAGGTGTATAAGTTACAAAGATCCATATATGGACTTAAGCAAGCATCTCAGAGCTGGAATGCTCATTTCAATGATGTGATCAAATTATTTGGTTTCATCAAAAATGAGGAGGAGCCATGTATTTTCAAAAAGATCAGTGGGAGCACTATTGTCTTCTTTGTATTGTACGTGGATGACATCCTCTTAATTGGAAATTATATTTCCATATTGACCATGGTCAAAATGTGGTTGTTTAAAGAGTTTTCTACGAAAGACCTAAGAGAAGCATCCTTTATTCTAGAAATTAAGATCTATAGAGATAGACCGAATAGGATGCTAGGACTTTCATAGTAGATGTACATAGAAGAGGTGCTCAAGAGGTTTAGCATAAAAAACTTTAAAAGTGATCTTGTACCCCTACTATAGAATTGGGCTAGGCAGTGGTTACAAGCCACTATCGTAGCCCAAAAAATACTGCTATAAGATATGGTAGTAGTTAGCTAGCCACTGCTACTGCAGCCATCATCGTAGGTTTATGGCAGTGGTCGTTGCAGCAGTTATGGAAATCGATGCCACAGACACTTATTGCAGCGATTTCCAAACCGCTGTCATAGGCTTATCTATGGCAGCAATTATAGAATGCTGTGATAGACCAGTCTATGGTAGCAGTTATAAAGTTTATGGAAGTAGTTATGTAACCACTATCATAGATCTAATCCAGCGGTTGACACATTGCCTACGATAGTGGTTGGCACATCTACAGTAGCAATTTTACAATCACTATCGTATCTTCAGAATAATTAAAAAAATATAAAATTTTTAATTTTTTATATATTTTATCTGACAAATGCATAGATATATAACATAAAAATATTATAAACATAAAAATATTTTTAAAATGCTAAAATTTTATTATCGAACAAAATTTATTATAATATTTAAAAAATACATCAAAAGTCTCCTAAATCTACATCATCGTCGTCCCTGGGACATGGAGTACGAGCTGGAGCCAGAGCTGGAGCTGCAGCCAGAGTTGGAGGAGCTGCAGTTGGAATGCGCGCCAACATATCCTCAAAGCCCATGAAGGTACCACCAAAATATGCATTGAGCATTAACACCATGTCTCTCACGATGCCCTCCAAATGAGATGCGCGCTCCTCAGCCTGATCTGCCTGCATCACAGCATGATCTACCCATGCCAATGCCACCTCAAGCTCCTTCCCACTGACAATATTGAAAGTCTGTAAAGAGATGCTCACCTCTGACCAATAGCTGGTTGATGTATGTCTGAGCCTGCATCGGATCCTCCCAAAGTGCTCATGCCCCAAGATCAGAGATAGATGGTCATGGGGGCCAGAGGTATCTGAGCGCTCGCTCGTGAGTGCATCTAACTGATCCTGTAATTATAAATATAAATAAATTTTTATAAGAAATGCTATAATACTAATCATATATACTAATATATTTAATGCTTACAAAAATCCTCCTGATCGCAGCATTCATCGACCTACCCTTCTTATTCGTATGGTTGGATCGGAAGATCTCGCTATGGCCGGACATCACTCCATCTCTCATCAGCTATAACAATGGATCAGTTTATCAGAAACATAAAAAGAAATATCAATATATTTTATCTAGCAAGATTTAGAATTCATTATCTCTCTATGCATACGATTGGCCATAGACTCACGGCCAAGAGTGTGCGTATACTCCTTGGCTGCCTAGTTCTTCCAATTCTGATGGAAGGTAGCCTAACAAGTATTCAAATAAGTAATAAATATTTAAAAAATATTTAAATATAATTTTAAGTATATTAAAAAATTTAAAAGTTAGTAATTTTATCTCAAACTCTTGGCTCCTTCAATGTGTAACCATCCTCTCCCACTGATTTGGAAGACAATCCTGTATCCAAGGAATAAGCTCCTCTGGAGTGTCTCATTGGTACTCGAGCCATCCTCTATGGAGCTTGACCTTATAGCCCTGGTACAACTTTTCAATATTCTTCAATCGGGCATCTCGAGCCCTCTCATGATCATAAAGTTGTACCTCATCTACACAAAGCTATCAAAAGTTAGTTACAAAATTATTCTAATCAAACATAGTGTAAACATATAAAATACATAAATATAATTAAGATGCACTTACCCATGTCTCCTCCAACACTCGATCCCTGATAGTATCATCCTATTAATTGCCAATCTCTGGGCTCTATGGGAATAATGTCTGACCGCCTCATAAGCACTCCAAAAAAGGAATGCATCTCCCACGTGGTCTCCCCTACTGGCCTCCCCTTTGGATCATACTATACCATCACCTGATGCTGGCAGTTCCACACATGCGCCATACATATGGGACCATGAAATGTCCTACTGGTTGATGCACCTGCAATAAAAAAATGTTATGCAAATATATAAGTGTACAAATACTATATAAAAAATAAATAAATAAGATAATAAAAATGTACACTCAAATGCCGATAAAGTAGCATGTGTCGAAGATGTGGATGATAGTAGAGACTCAGATGTCGATGGAGTACTAGATGCTGCTGGTAGAGTAGATGCCGATGGTGGAGATCCCTGAGCAGTCAATGCGGAGGTGGATGGAGTATGCTCTGACTGCTCCTTAGATGCTAAACTCCACATAACCTGTTGAGAGGCAGGGGTAAAAGCTAGATGGCATTTCGGTGCCATTGTGATCTGTAACATTAATGAACATTAACCAATATAACATATTGAAAAATAATCAAAGATATGCCTAGGTACCATCCATACAATTATAAATAAATATACATATGCTAAAGATTATGTACACTAATAAATTGATGGGTCTATCGTGATGCAATACAATAAACAAAAGCAACAAGATGGAAGTTCTCTTAGCGGTCGGCACGGCCCATGGCACGACATGGCACGACCCAAGGCTCGGCATGGCCTATTGACATGGCATGACACGGCATGGTCGGACCCCCTCCCTCCCTCTCTCCCTCTCTCGATCTCCCTCACCGACGATGGCGGTGAGGCTGAACCCCTCCCTCCCTCTATCACTCTCTCGATCTCCCTCGCCAGTGAGGTCAAACCCCCTTCCTCCCTCTCTCCCTCTCCCTTTCTTAGTTTCAGATCCCAAAATTAGGTTCGAATACTCGGGATCCATTAGGGTCCGGGTCTGGTACTTCAATTATAGACCCATCGGATATTCGAGTTCGGATCCAATACCAGATATTAAAATCAGATCTAGATCTAAATATCCAGGTTTCAACCTGAACTCGATCCATTGATAGGTCTAGTCCAATGATTAAAAAATAATACTATAAAATTAAAATAAAAATATACCTACAACTATAGAGAGGGGGTTGCACCGAAAGCTCTAAGGGTTGCCGACGATAGCGTTGGAGGAAGACAATGGTGCTAGAGGTAACCTATGAAATAATAGCAAGATAGTGAGATAGAGAGAGAAGAGAGAGAAAGAGGAAAGAGAGAGAGGGAGAGGGGGCCCGGAGGGGCATCATGATGGGGAGGCTAGGGATGGGGAGGGAAAGGGGTGGCGGCCGAGGATGGGAGGCAGGGGCGAGTCGGGATGGGGAGGCAGTGGCGAGCAGCCGAGGATGGGGAGGGCAAGGGGCGGTGGATGGTTAGGGATGGGAGGGCAGGGTGGGGTGGCGGCGATCGAGGATGGAGGGCAAGCGGCCTGGGAATCCAAGGGGTGGCAGCGGGGGGCGGCGATCGGGGGATGGGGAGGGCAGGGGCAATGGCGGCCGGGATGGGGAGGGTAGGAGGAGAGCGATCGGGGATGGAGAGGGCAAGGGGTGGTGGCAAGGGGCAGCGGTCAAGGATGGGGAGGGTAGGGGCGGTGGCGGCCAGGGATGGGGAGGGCAGGGGGCGAGCATCATGGGATGGGAAGGGCAAGGGGTGACGACGGTCGGGGGATGGGGAGGGCAGACGGCAGGCGGCCAAGGATAGGAGAGGGCGGGGGGTGGGCGGGAGCGGTGGCCGAGGATGGGGAGGGTGGGGGCAGGCTTGCCACGATCGAGGATGGGGAGGATGGGGTGCGGGCGGCCGGGAAGGGCAACGGGTGGGCGGTCGGGGATGGGGAGGGTCGAGGATGGGCGGCCACGGTCGAGGATGGGGAGGGCAGGAGTGTGGCGGCCGCAGTCGGGGATGGGGGAGGATTGGGGTGGGTGGGCGGGGAGGGCAAAGGGTGGGGTATCGGGGATGGGAGGGTCGAGGTGGGTGGCCATGACTGAAAATGGGGAGGTGGGGGGCGGGCGACCGCGATTGGGGATGGATGGAGTCTCACCGACCATGGAGAGGAGGGGAGAGAGCGAGAGCACACGAGAGGAAAGAAAAATTAGAAATTTTTAACCTAACCTATGGTAGTAGTTTTAGAACTGCTGCCATAGATCTATGGCAGCGATTACGGTAAACCATTGCAATAAATCTACGGTAGCAGTTTATAACCACTGCCATAGATCTATAGTGGCGATTTTTAGTAACCACTACCATAGGTTGAAAATAATTTTTTTTTATTTTTATTTAAATATTATATAATTTTAAAATTCTCATCTTTACCATTCCTTATCTAAATAATTATCATTAAAGTATCGTCACAAAAGATCACCTCGATCCGATGGCCCTAGCTTCATCGATCAGAAAAATTTGATTTCGACGATCATGAACGATGATGCGATGACTGATAGATGGAGACCTTCGATCGATCTAAAAATCTACAATGATGATCTCGATGATATTTGTAGCATACTATCAAAATTTTACTTCAATTGGATATCGTTATTATGGTCAATTTAGTACCGAATGATTTCAACTGTTAAATTAGAAATAAGTGATCAAAGGGCTAAACGACCTTTGATTATGAGATAATTTTTTAGTTAAATGATCTTTGCTATAATTTTAATCATTTTATATAGTGATGATAGTAAAATTTAAATCATTTTCGTATGAACTGTTCACGTTCGATTATGAACTGTTCACGTTAACCAACGGAGTTTAAGAATAATTATCAGGCGACATATAGTTTTAAATCATTTTTAGTCTCGTGAGTTGAATTTTATAATCACCATCATAAAAAATAATTAAAGTAGTAGCCAAGATCATTTATAATAAAAATTATCTAATAATCGAACACCGTCTGGTCCTTTGATCACTTGTTTATCATTTAACGATCAAAATTAATCTATACTAAATTAACTAAGATAACAATATTTGATTGAAGTGAAATTTTGATAGAATGCTATAAATATAACTAAGATCATCGTTGTAGATTTTTGGACCTATCGAAGGTCTCCATCTATCAGATCATCACATCATCATTCGTAGTCGTCGAAATTAAATTTTTCTGATCGATGAAGCTAGGACCATCAGATCGAAGTAATCTTTTATGATGATACTCTAATGATAATTATTTAGATAATGAATAGTGAAGATGGGCATTAAATTTTAAAATTATGCATTATTTAGAAAAAAATAAGAAAAAAATATATTGCAGCGGTTACAAGTAACTACTACCATAAATCGATGTATAGCAGCAGTTATAAGGAACTGTTGCCATAGGTCCGACATATGATAGTGATTATAAGGAACCGCTATCATAGGTTGGACCTATGGCAGTAGTTACAAGGAACTGCTGCCATAGATCTGACCTATGGCAGTGGTTTGTTGTAACCACTGCTATAGGTCGGACCTATAGCAGCGATTCCTTATAATTGCTACTGTAGACTCTATTATAGTGATTCTGAAAATTGCTATCATAATATGCACTGTCGTATCCTCTTTTTGTAGTAGTGTACCTTTTAGATATGGCATTCATCTCTCCAAGAAGATGTACCCTAACAGACTTGAGGAGATTGAATGCATAAGCAAGATTCCTTATGCTTCGGCAATAGGGAGCCTCATGTATGCCATGCTATGTACACGACCTGATATTGCCCATGTTGTGAGTGTCACGAGTAGGTATCAACCAAATCCAGATGAAGAATACTGAACTTCTATGAAATGTATCCTTAAGTACTTGAGAAGGACTAAGGATATGTTTCTAGTCTTTGGGAATGGAGAACTTCTGGTCCAGGGGTATACAAACTCGAATTTTATGTCCGACATAGATAATCGAAAGTCGACATATGAAAGTTTGTTTGTGCACAATGATGGTGCTGTTAGCTAAAAGAGTTTCAAGTAGATGGTGATAGTAGACTCCATCATGTAAGAAGAATACATCGCTACATCGAAAGCTACGAACGAGGCATTCTGGTACAAAAAGTTTGCCATAGAGCTCCAAGTGATGCCATCGAATGCTATCCCTCTATACTATGACAACAATGGTGCCATAGCCCTTGCTAAAGGGCCAAGGTCTCACCAAAAATTCAAGCACATCGAATGATGATTCCATCTGATCCATGATTACCTTGAGAAGGGATACATTGAGGTCAAGAGAGTTGACACCACTGATAATGCGGCTGATCAACTAATGAAGTCGTTAGGACAATAGAAGATCAAAGTCCATCTTGAGAAGATGGAACTTAGATTTGTAGCCAATTGGCTTTAGGTTAAGTGGGAGTTTGTTAGATGTGTGCCCTACAAGCAAGATTGGCTAAACATTTTAATACACTTCTAGAGATAATTTTATAATTTTGATTATAAATTAATAAAAAAATTATTTTCTATCATAGTATGTATTTAAAGTATTTATGATACATTCTTTGAGCTAATAGTAATGATAATTCATATTTTCAAGAATTAAAAATTTAAGGTATGAATTTTCATAATTAACTCATAAACTGCTCCTGACCATAGGATCATTACGAGGATGGTGATCGATCTAGAAGATTGGTGTACGATCACTTTTTTAGGATAGATGAGTCTTAAGTCTATAGTGTAGAGACATTGGAGTGAGAGTATAGATACTCGTTAGAGAATGAGGGCACTGAGCATGACCACCTCGAGCAGTCATAAAAAAGTCTACCTTCTCATCGATGACTAGCTCGATGCTACAGTAGTATGTCTGATTCTTTCATCTAAGGTGAATCGATAGTTCACCTTGAAGGTGTTATAGTTTGACTACACCATAACTCGATCTTCTAGCTATTCAAAATCCTGAGGTGTATGTTGGCTATAGCATGTTCATTGTAGGAATTGGATTGCACCAATAGGAGATCTATCTACCTCGATAGATGAAGAGTAGCCCTATGATGATCATGAGATTGAGTCCATAAGCCCATGGCCATGGAAGTATGAAGTTGATAGAAAGAGTTTCTATTAGGTTTTTATATCGACTCAAATCGAATGATTAATTCATATGATGGATGTTGGGTTTGACAAGTTCACCTTAACCCTAATCCTATCGGAGCTCAAGATAGAAGAACCCGATCACACATGTAGCTACATTAAAAGATTCACTTTCAATTCTAATGGGTTACCACCATATACTGCTAGGTATCACTGATGGATTTTGAGAGCAATTAGAATAATCTTGAAGATCGATCATTCTAATTGTGTGAATTGAAAAAGTTCTGATCCATCGAAAGGTATTTCGATGATATCGATGATAGAGATCATGACATATCCCATTACCATACGAAACTAAATCTAACTAGATTATGCTAATAAGAATTTGGATCTGGATGTGATCAATTGGGCTAACACAATTCGATTGATTTAGATTTGATCCAATCATGTTCAAGAAAATCATGCTAGCATACGATTGGGCCTAAAATTCTCCTTCTGTAGTTTTTCTGATCTATCTCTATTGAGTCAAATTTGATTTAACTCATCCCTAAATTTTAAATAGGTTTATTCTCATCTGGCTAGAACTTGTCTAGGTTAGATTAATTCTAGAAATAAATTCATTCTGAAATGCAATTGGACTAGGGTCAATAGTTGACCCAACTAAGAGAATTGAGGATCATAGGATCAGAGCCTTCTAGAAAATTATTTAGGAACTCTTTTCTTCTATTTGGATATGTGATAGGGCTCGAGTCATACTTTGGGTGTGCCAAATTTGATGATTTTTGGAGGTTCCTAGATTGGATTAGGATAGAGTTTGATTTGGATCAAACTCTTAAGGAAAGAGTCCTAGGCGCCCTGGACTCTTCCTTGTCCCTTCGTGCCGTCACCTTTGGAGATGTTTTTGGTCGACCAAACTTGATTGAAATCAGATTGGGGACATGGGATATCAGCTCTAGAGTCCTAAGTTATCAAGCTATTTGATTGCTTGATGAAATGGGACTCAAAGGTGGCGTAGGAGTCTATTTAAAGACCCTACGCCCTAGGGCTTTAATCCTTTGATCACCACATCCATATGCTGCCACCATAAACCTCCTCCACACCCTATCTAGAGCTTCTCCCTCTCTTCTCCATGTCCACACTAGAGTTGATGAGATTTCAGTCATCAAAAGTTGAGAAAAGCTAAAGAGAAAATAAGACAGGGTGATCTTGATCAAGAGATAGGGTGCTGCCTTTAAGGTTTGTTTAAAGGCTTCACAAATTAGATCCAGATCTTATCTCTTGAAATTAAATCCACAAGAAGAGGACATCTAGATCCAGCCTGAGTGGACTCTTATAGAGGTCAAGCAATTGCATGGCTACATCTAGAACCCTAGGAGACAACAGATCATCGATAGGGTAAAAACTGTTTACCCAACCAAGATAAGAAAATTAAATCAGATTTAATTTTAATTTTTAGTTTTAATATAAGATCTTTAGGATTAGATCCAAGATGTCTCAAATCTAATTAGAATTTTTTAATTTTTTTTAAAATATTCCTTCAGATTCAATCAGATCTAAATGATCTTATGGTAGAAAATAGGATTTTTTCTTTAGTAGACTCCCTTATGACTGCTCGAGGTGGTCACGTTCGGTGCCCTTATTCTCAAAAAGTACCATACTCTCACTTTGGTGTCTCCACACCATAGACTCAAGACATATCTATCCTAAAAAATTGATCATACATTGATCTTCCAGATCAATCACCATCCTCGTAATGATCCTACGATCGAAAGCATTTTATGAGTTAATTATGATAACATATACCTTAAATTTTTAATAATTAAGAATATATGTTATCATGTCTATTAACTCAATGGATGTATCATAGATACTTTAATATATAATATAATAGAATAAATAATTTTTTAATTAATTTTAAATCAAAATTATAAAAATATCTCTATAAAGTATTTAACAAGTGTCAGTCAATCTGCCTTCATTACATGCCTGTTGATTTTTATAAGAAGAACCAGCTTCTAGGATTGAAGGGAATGAGACTTTAGGTTTATAGGTCTCAGGTAAATTATCTATTTTTTTCATTCTTTAGTCTAATTTATTTAAATTGGAACCAGCATCAGCACCAGTTTTGGGCTCAGATTCTTCTATGCAGTTAGTTTCAGTACTAATCTCTTCTTTTTTATTTTTATTTTGGCTAGCATCAGTACTAGCTTCTCTCATCTAGTCTTGGTATAGGTCCACAAGAAACCTATAATTTTTAAGTTCAGAAATTACTTTGGTATTTTTTAATTAAAAATTTTTAAGTGGGATATTAGATTGATGACTTGGTCTAGGTGGTTGATAAATATTAGATGGATTATTTTTAAGAATCAGTTGGCTCGATGGTTGACCTAGTTCTTTTCTCATGTTAGACTAAGCTAATTATCCTATTTGGGCTTCTAGCTTGGTGATAGATTATTGTTGAGTCAAGATCGATTGTTGTTGATTCAAAATTAATTATTATAGTTGATTAAATCAATCATCGACTAGATTGGTCTATTGAGGAGATGGGTATAATGGCTAATTATAATATAATGGCTGGGTAAACTGATTAGACTGATCCTTATTATAGACATAGTTTCGACATTGGAGCCTATTTTGATAATTTTGCATGGATGAAATTTGGGTTTGAGCCTGAGTCTATTAGGGTATCCAAGAAAAAATAGAGTGGTTCCTCCAATCTAGATTATATAAATTTAAAAAAATATCATTAACTAGCTTGGAATAGTCTTGAGCAGCTTGAACTTATTCTTGGATAAAAGATAAAAATTATGCAGTCGTGGAACATTCACTCATATAATGGATTGGGCTACCACAGATTAAATAGATCTTTTGATAATTAGAGGATGATGTATATTATGCAGGAGATTGTTGACTTAGGATTAAGAGTTGGTCTATTTTTTGGGCAAGAAGGTCTACTATATCTACTAGGTTTAAGTCAGTCTTAGAACTAGATTCTAGATATTCATAGATTTCTATCCACTTTTGGTAGAAGGATAACTAAGCATGATCAATTAAGTTTTTACTCAAGATTTCAAATAAGGCATAGGCTTCATCCTCACTCTTGTTCATGAATGCACCTCCACAAGATGCATCTCTCAATTGTCTATAATAGTCTCCTAAACCCTCATAAAAAGCTTGAGCTATTTGCCACTTAGATAGACCATGATGTGGGCATTTTCTAATAAGTTTCTTAAGTCTCTCCCATGACTCATGAATTTGTTTCTCTGAATGCTGAGCAAATCCAGTGATAGCTCATTTCATGGTATTGGTTCAGCCTATGGGATAAAATTTCTTAAGAAATTCACTTTGTAATTCAACCCAAGTTTTAATTGATCTTTGCATTGTGCTAAGCTAGTACTTGACTCTATCTTTCAGTGATAAGGAGAATAAAATTAATCTAAGAGCATCATCAGATAAATTTTAGATTTTCACTATCGAGCAGATTTCTAAAAATTCATCCAAATACTTATAAGAGTCTTCATTAGTGTTTTCATAGAAGGATGGGAGCATCTGGATTGTAGTCGGCTTGATCTCATAATGGATGGCATGGATATCAGGTAATTAGATACAAGTCGAAGGATTATAAGTAGAAGGAATAAAATATTTCTTCATCAATTTAGGTGGTTCTCTAAAATTTTCAGCCATTTGACAGACAAGTTCAATATGGTTCAGTCATTTAATTTTATGATTAGATTCAAATGGATCAAGTAAAGTGATCTCCTACCGTGCATATACTATTGCAACCTTATCATATGGTCCAAAAATTTTTTAAAATTTTTTTATTATTTTTTATATTTTTTATATTTTTATTTATTTATTATTTTTTAAAAAATATTTTTTTTAAAATTTTTATTATTTTATTTATTTTATTATTATTTTTAATTTAATTTAATTTAATTTTTATTTTATTTTATTTTTTGGAGGAGAAAAGAAAAGGAAAGAGAGAAGAGTTCTAAAGAAAAGGTCTTAAGGAGTCCTAGAGCTAAGAAGAGAGAGAAGAATTAGGATTTAATTATATTCAATATTTTAGTTAGCAATCAAGTTAGGCAAGCAATTCTAATTAAGGATTGTCCTAGATCTAGACAGCTCATAACTATCAAGGTCATCTTCAAGTCCATCAAGTTTAAGATCAGCTACTCAACTAGCCAGGTAAGTGTAAGGTTGGTGGGAGTCCCCCCATTACTTGCATTAGACATCAATTATGCTTGGCTAGGTAAGTTAATGAAATCAATTATAAACCATCTTTCTTCGAACCCAATCATTCCTAAATCACTTGCCTTAGACACCAATCAAACTGACTAATCCTAACCTGGTCCAAATCTTAGGATTCCTTGTCCTAATGTGCTCAAATTCCTAGGGCCGATGTCTAATTGATTTTAATTAAAGACTTGGGTTAATATAGAATGCTGGTTGATTGTTTGTGGGCTAAGAAAGGATAATCAAATCTCCACCTTATGTTGTTTAATTGGATTATGCCTGTTGGTGCAGAATCTGATTGACGTCGGATTGAGCTGAAGTTGAGAAAGAAGAGGTCACCGTCGATGACCTACAAAATAAAGTTTCATTCGAAGTCGATGGTGGTGGCTCCGATAGGATCCTCTGATGATCAAGTCAGCTCTTCTGACCAACAGAAATGGAGTGATCAGGAAAGAACTCAGTAGAGTTTTGGAAAGGAGAAGAGAGCTTAGAGAAAACATATCTAGAGGATCCCTTTTTATAGACGGAGCCTGTCGTAACCATCCGATAGTGGGATAGCCTATAGCAAACTGATAATGATAGTGGTAACCATCTTAATAAATAACAATCATAACTATTTGGTAGTGGGGTCGTCTGTAACAGATTGATAAATGATAATCATAATTATCTTGATAAATGATAGTCATAACCATCGGGTAGTGGGATCATCTATTCATTGAGATTTAATAGTCGAAGTCCATAGGAAGCAGGTGTTGGTTAGTGAAGAACATTGACATATATTAATTCTAGAGAAGTTTGGACTCCTAAAGAGAATATGGCTAGAGGGGATCATCTGGGAGGAATACTTCTTAAAATCTAGAAGTAATCCACTAGAGGAATCCAAATGAAGTTTGATTGAAGAAAAAGTCCAAAAGAAGTTTGGCTCCTGTAGGAATCTAACTGAAGGAGAGGTTCGAAACGAGTTCGGCTCCTAGAGGAATCCGACTGAAGGAAAAGTCTAGAAGCAGTTCAGCTCCTATAGGAATCTGATTGAAGAAGAGATCCAAAAGAAGTTTGGCTCCTGGAGGAATTTGATTGAAGAAGAAATTTGGAAGGAGTTCGTCTCCGAGAGGAATCCGATTGAAGGAGAAGTTCGATTGGAGTTTGGCTCTTGAAGAAATCCGATCGAAGGAGAAGTTTGGGAGGAGTCCGACTGACGAAGAAGTCCGACAGAAGGAGAAGTCTGGGAGGAGTTTGGCTCCAGTAAGAGTTCGAAAGGAGTTCGGCCGCTGAAGGAGTCCGAAAGAAATTTAGCCACTGGAGGAGTTCGGCTTCTTAAAGGAGTTTGGCTAGGGTTCGACCGCTGGAGGGAGTCTAGGAGGGGTTTGACCACTGAAGGAGTTCGACTGCTAAAGAAGTACGGTTATGGTTCAACTGCTGGAGGAAGAATTTTCAATCGAAGTTCTTTCGTGATTACCAATTGCATTAGACTAAGCATCAGACTGGACTTCGATGGGAGCGGAATTTATCCCCAATAATAGTCCCCCCATTTTCGAGTTTGAAATTCGAAAGAATGGAGTACAAAAAGATGACTATCGAAGTTCTTTTTCAAGCTTTACACTCGTTGAGGTTGAAGCTCGAGAGAGATCTTATCTCCTGCAAGGATTGAAAGAGATCTTATCTTCTATTGAGGTTGACATTGAAGCTCGGGAGAGATCTTATCTCTAGCTGAGGTTGAAGAAGATCTTATCCCCTGTTGAAGGGTTGAAGCTCGAGGAAGATTTTATCTCCAGTCGAGGTTGAAGGAGATCTTATCTCCCATTGAGGTTGAAGCTCAGGGAAGAGTTTCGGTCCCAGGTTCCCGCGCTTGTTGCTTGTTGCAGATGTCGAGCTCATTGCGGATGTCAGGCCTATTATGGATGTCGAACTAGGACCTCTCTTGCAAACCAAGATAAGGTTCTATCTTTTGCATTTGACATAGTCAGGTTGTCATGGAAAAATACATGTTAGGATTCTCTACCAAGCTTCTTCCTTCTCCACGTCTTTGGCCTACGAGGTTCTGACTTTTGCTCATGTTAGGATGAGGTTCTCCTCCCATTTCTAACAAACGGCAGGGGCACATTAGGGCCATTGTCGGGGCCTCTCTTCTTACCTCATCTAAAATGAACAAGGCCTTCGACTTTACTCATGTTAGGACGACGTTCTTCTCCTATTCCTAATCGAACTGTAGGAGCATATTAGGGCCATTGTCAGGGCCTCTCCTATCACCTTGTCCTAAATAACTGGAGGTCTTTGACTTGCCATGTTAGGACGAGGTTCTCCTCCTATTCTTAACATAGCCACTTTTGATTGTTTCTTTCCTATCGTCACATAGTTTTTGCACTAAGAAATAATAATGTTGAAATGGAGGAGTTTTATTGAAGGAAAATTACTGGCAGTACATTATCAGACTCTCTAAGTTTTAAGGTCGTGGGAGTATTGTTCCTCTGAGCTCCTTCAGGCGATAAGTTTTGGATTGAATGATCTCCTCTATTTCATATGGGCCTTCCCAATTTGGGACTAGCCTTTCCTAGCTTCGAGGCTGAGAGATGGTGGCTCATCGAAGTACTAAGCCCCCCAGAGATAGCATTGATGATGCTGGAAGGTGGCCGATCTTCTTGTTGTTCCTCCCTTATTAGTGGTTCTAGCTACGGTAGCGCCCTTGGTTGATCTTCTCTTGCTTCAGGTCGGCGTCTGAGGAATTGATCCAACTGGCCTCTCCTGATGAGCTCCTTGATCTCATCTTAGAGCTGAATGCATTCTTCAGTATCATAGCCGTGATCATGATGATACAAATAGTACTTGCTTCGATTAAACTTATTTAGGAGAGATCGTAATTCTTCTGATCTTGGTAGTTGATTCTTAATTTTCATCAGAACTTGAGTTTTAGGAGCATTAAGAGGAGCATACTTGTGAAACCTTTTAAGGAGAGAACTTCTTCACGCCCTTCTGTTGGGGCTTCTTTGATGATGCGCTCGAGGAGGAGTTCGAACTTGCTTGAGCTCAGGAGGAGTCTATAAGAACTGTCGAACTTTATTTGGCCCTCTATCAGCGGTGGGTCTATTAGACTCGCCCGCCTGTCGCTCTCCTGTAACTTCCTCATCCTTCAACCTAAAGTCTTCTTTCGGGCATATCCTTCAGCCCAAGCTAGCAAATCGAAAAAGTTCCTAGGGTACTCTTCTCAGGGGAGAACAATAAATCATTCTTCTAAAGGCCGCCCTTGAGTGCAGCCATTGCAACAGACTGGTCTAGATTCCTAGCCTCCAATGCAGTAATATTAAATTGGATAACATAAGCTCGAATCGATTCCTCCTCCTTCTGCTTGATATTCATCAGGAAATCCAAACCTCGGCCTGGACGTCAGCTGCTGACAAAGTGAGCTGCAAACAGATGGCTCATCTGATCAAAGAAGAAAATCGTACCCAACTTTGATGCTGAGTACTAGTTTCTTACTGCTTCCTTTAAAGTAGATGGGAAAGCTCGGCATAAGATGGCATCTGGTGCACCATGGAGCAGCATCATGATTTGAAAGGCCTTTAGATGATCAACCGGATTAGAGGTTCGATCGTAGCTTTCAAATTAGGGGAGCTTGAAGTTTGGCAGAATGGGATCTTGCATAATTTGGGGAGAGAAAGGAGGATCGATGCAGATGTCATCATAGCGAGCTGGGGTGATGTGATGGAGTTCCTCAATCTATCGGTTCATCTTTCATAGTTTTTTATCGAGGATGTCATCTCGATCGTAGATCTTGAAAGGCTTCCGACCATAGATGGAGAAGATCTCTTCCGAAGAAGAATCATGATCCGAACAAAGATCCTCTACTCTCTGTTCTCCTTCTTAGGGGCAACGGATATGCTAGCCCAAATGCTCTTCCTCGAGATCAATTTTTGACATTTTGATGGTGGGTTTTCTGATGGAATCACTGTCGAGGGCTGCTGCATGACCTGCACCATCTCGGTGAGGCTCTGAACTCGCTACATCAATAGGTTAAACTGCTCCAAATCTACCATGACCGCTAGTGGAGGAGAAGGTTAAAGCACCGATGCTGGAGCAGAAATAGGTGGGTCTGGCTCAGATCGGGTGGTAGAAGTAGTAGATCTTTGGGTAGTCGCCTTCTCTAGAGGCATTTTTTGGGATGGAGGGAGAGGATGGAGATGGACCTTGAAGAAGAAGATCTATAGGATCGACTGAGCACTTCTTTAAGAACAAGGGTACCTCAAGAACAGAGGGCCCTTCCTCTAGCGCCAATCCTATTGGTGCAGAATCTGATCGACGTTGGATCGAGCTGGAGTTGAGGAAGAAGAGGTCACCGTCGGTGACCTGCAAAATAAAGTTCCGCCCGGAGTCGGTGGTGGTGGCTCCGATAGGACCCTCCGACGATCAAGTCAGCTCTTCTGACCAACAAAAATGGAGTGCTCAGAAAAGAACTTAGTAGAATTTTGGGAAGAAGAAGAGAGCTTAGAAAAAATATATCTGGAGGATTCCTTTTTATACATGGAGCCTATCGTAACCGTCCGATAGTGGGGTAGCCTATAGCAGACTGATAAATGACAGTCATAACCATCCTGATAAATTACAATCGTAACTATCTAGTACTGGGGTTGCCTATAGCAGACTGATAAATGACAGTCGTAACCGTCCTGATAAATGATAGTCGTAACCATCCTGTGGGATCGTCTATTCATTGAGATTTAATAGTCGAAGTACGAAGGAAGCAGACTTTGGTTGGTGAAAAATTTTGATATATATCAATTCTAGAGGAGTTCGAACTCCTAAAGGAAATATGGCTAGAGGAGATCATCTGGGAGGAATACTACTTGAAATATGGAAGTAATCCGCTGGAGGAATCCAGATGAAGTTTGACTGAAGAAAAAATTCGAAAAAAATTTGGCTCTTATAGGAATCCCGCTGAAAGGGAGGTCCGAAAGAAGTTTGGCTACTAGAGAAATCTGACTGAAGGAGAAGTCCGAAAGAAGTTTGGCTCTTATAGAAATTTGACTGAAGAAGAGGTCCAAAAGAATTTTAGCTCTTGTAAGAATCTGACTGAAGAAGAGGTCTGAAAGGAGTTCGATTGAAGAAGAAATCCAGAAGGAGTTTGGCTCCTAGAAGAATCTGACTGAAGGAGAAGTCCGAAAGGAGTTCGGCTCCTAGAGAAATTCAATGAAAGGAGAAGTCTGATAGGAGTTTGGCTCCTAGAGAAATCTGATTGAAGGAGAAGTTTGAAAGAAGTTCGACTGATGGAGAAGTCTGGCCAAAGAAGAAGTCCGAGAGAAGTTCGGCTCCTGTAGGAGTTCGAAAGAAATTCGACCGTTGGAGGAGTCTGGGAGGGGTTTGACCGTCGAAGGAGTTCAACTGCTTAAAGAAGTTCAGCTAGGGTTCGACCGTTGGAGGGAGTTCGAAAGGGGTTCGGCCACTGGAGGAATTCAGCTGGTAAAGAAGTTCGACCGGGATTTGGCTGTTGGAGGAAGAATTTTCAAACGAAGCTCTTTCATGATTATCAGTCACATTAGACTAAGCATCAAACTAGACTTCGATGGAAGTGGGGTTTATCCCCAACAATGCCCTTAAGTTGACTTAAGATGAATATGCATAATCACTTTTAGACAAGAGATTTTATGTAGCTAAATTAGATAAATGAAACTGATTGAACTTGAGAGCTTTTCTTACCTCCAGCGATTAACAAAAAAAATAAAATAATAAAACTAATATGATGCATGCACTAAGCAATTAGGATTTCTACTCTTATCATGAAGCTCTTAATTAGATTTAAGTAAATTTTTTTAAATTAATTTAAAAATAAAATAAATAATTAAAAAAAAATCTAAGGTTAGGATTGATCTCACCAAGCAAAATTGGATGCTACCTCCGTGCCCTTCTTTATTTTTTTCTTTTTCTCTACAAAAAAAATAAAAAAAAGTTAGTAAGCTATATTTATAGAAAAATTAAAAAATTAAAATTCATTTATAATTAATTTATAGTAAATCTAAGAAATCAAAAAAAATTTAATGCTCATGCCCTTCCCGGTAATGATGCCAAAAACTAGGTATATTAGCCAAAATAATTCTTAATTTATAAAAAAATTAAAGAAATTAAAAGAAATAAATTTTCATTCCATCTTTGATAACGGTGCCAAAAGTTTGATAAGAGTGCGATGTTGTTGTTAAGATACCATGTTTATCAATTTAATTCTAACTTCTTAGATTGATTAAAAATAGGTAAATAGTAGTGAGTTGGATTGAATCCATAAAAAAGATAGTATTTTAGTTTTAAAATTATTGATTTTATAGAAAGAAAAAAAAAGAAAAGAATTTTGAAAATAAAGTTAAAGTTAAAAAATAAAATTGTAAATAAAAAATAAAATTTAAATAGTACAGAAATTTAAATTTGGTACTAAAATTAACTAATTAGATCCTATTATCTACTTGTAGTTAAATTAAAGAGCAATTAAAATAAAGTAGCAGAATTTAAAGAGCAAGAAATTAAAGAACCGAAATAAAAGTATGAAATTTAAAAAATAAAAAATAAAATTTATATTAATTAAAATTTAATTTAAAGTTTAAATAATAAAATTTGAAAAGAACATAAAAGAAAGAAAAACTAGAAAAGATATGATCTCGATCTCGAATCGGCATCGGCGTGAAGATAGCATAGGAGATAGCTCTTCTTCACAGCATCCATTGCCTTGAAGTAGCCTCTAACCCAAGCATGGCTCCCACCATATACCATCACCTTCCCATGACTGAAGATAGCTTTTCATGGAGGCCTAGGGTCTTATTTATGTTAGATATGTGTGCCCTAGAAGCCAGATTGACTGACACTTATCATACACTTCTAAGGATAAAATTATAATTTTAATTATAAATAATAAAATGGATTATTTTCTATCATAATGTGTATTTGAAAGTGTCTGTGATACATCCCTTGAGTTAATGGCAATGATAGTTCATATTTCTTCAAAGTTGAAAATTTAAGACATGAATTTTCATTATTAACTCATAAAATGCTCCCAATCGTAGGATCATCATGAGGATGGTAATTGATCCGAAAGATTGGCATATGATCGCTTCTTTAGGATAGATGAGTCTTAAGTCTACGATGTAGAGACACCGGAGTGAGAGTATAGGTACTCGTTAGAGAACAAGAGCACTGAGCGTGACCACCTCTTACTTTTCAAATATTTATGAGATAATTTAGATTTGAAAACATGCATGATATGATACCTGAGATATATGCAAAACATGTTTTAGTTAGATCATTTTTTTATATATGTGATATATGATGTAGATCTAGCTAGTTTTGTAGATTTATCATATTTCTGATTATGGCGTTCCCCTTGGTCGTCTGATCATATGAACAAAGTAGGATTTAAAGGCCCTCTCCTCCCATTCGATGGGGTGTTCTTATAATGTGTAGGGGTGCTGCGCATTCGTCCTTAATTAGAAATCTAAAACTTATTTTCTGCAAAATCCTAGTGAAGAGAAAAACCTATTTTCCCGGGTCAGATTCGTTCAAATCTGATTTGACCAAGAAGAATATTTCAAAAAAAAATTTCTTAAATCTAAATCAAATCTGATACTTTTTAGATCTAATTTGATGGATCTAACAAAATAAAATAAATTAAATTAAATTAGATTTAATTTATACCTTTTTCTTGGGTAATCTTATTACCTTGTGATGATCCAGCTGATTGTCTGAGGTTTTGGATGTAGCAATGCAATCGCCTTGCCTCTACCGGTATCCACTCAGGTAAGATTTCGATATCTCCTCCTTCTCAATCTTTTCTCCAAAGATCAGATCTGGATCTCATCTTGAAGGTCTTCAAAATAACTTTTGAAGATCTGATGTCATCTCTTGCAGCAGTGTTGTCTTCTTCCTTTCTTGTCGCCTTTTTCTTGCCTGGATCGCATCAAACTAAAGCCCAAAGCCCCTTGGGCATGGAGAGGAGAGAGAGGATTAGAGGTAGGCATAGAGGAGAGAGGGAGATGGCTATGTGGCATGGGCAAGGGGAGAACCTCTCTAAACCTAGGCACAGACAGGGTTTATATAGACCCTGCTGAGCCATGCAGTGCCACATCATCCCGGCCAATCACATCTCTTCATGCAATCAGATCTAAATCTGATTGGTAGGATGACATCATCTGATCCAATCATATGAGACCCCTCTCCAACATCCTTAGGTGGTGCCCAGACTGGTCAAAGTGGAGTCTTTGGCGCCACCTAGTTTGATGCCAAGAAGCAACCTAGGTTCCATTTGTATGGAACTCCAGGAGTTATTATCCTTGGGTGCATGCCTCCCTTAGCATGCACCCCCTCCTTTTCACTTTCTAGTAGGGGAACAAATACCTACCTGCTCTCCAATGGATGCATGACATATGGGCAGATGTCTAAGTGTTAAAGATCAATGTTTGACTAAAGTCAAAAGACAAGAATTAGTAGGTGACGGAAAATGGCATGTATTGTCTCAAATTTATCTCATAAATTAAGACAATCATTTTCTGATCTGGACAAGCTTCAGTCAGACCAAGTAAAGGTACCTGAGTGAGCCCAAACACATTTGTCTTAGTCGAGACAACATTTAATAATTGTTGAAGAAGAATTTTAGGCTCAATCGTGTGCTAGCATGATTTTCTTGAACCTAATTGAATCTAATTCAAATCAATTGAGCTGGGTTAGTCCAATTGATGATATCTAGATCTAAATTCTTATTTGTGTGATCCAGTTAGGTTCAATTCTGTATGGTAATGAGATATGTTGCAATCTCTATTGTCGACATCATCGAAATACCTTCCAATGGATCAGAACTTTTCTGATTCAAACAACTAAAATGATCGATCATCCAAATTATTCTAATTGCTCCCAAAATCCACTAGTGACACCTAGCAGTATATGGTGGCAACCCATCAAAATTGAAAAGGAACCTCTCGGTGTAGTTACATGTGTGATTAAGTTCTTCTATCTTAAGCCCCTATCGATTTAGGATTAAGATGAACTCGTCAAACCCTAATTTCCATCATATAAATTAATCATTCGATTCAAGTCCGATGTGAAAATCTTAATAGAAACTCTTTCTATCGTTTTACTCTGCTATGGCCATGGGCTTATGGACTTGATTCTCATGATCATCATAGGGCTGCTCCTCATCTACCGAGGTAGATAGATTTCCTCTTGGTGCAATCCAATTCCTACAATGAACATGCTATAGCCAACATACACCTCAGGAGTTCCAATGGCTAGGAGATCGAGTTATGGTGTAGTCAAACTATAACACCCTCAAGGTGAACTACCGATGCACCTCTGGTCAAAGAACTAGACACACCACTACAGCTTCGAGTCAGTCATCAATGAGAAGGTAGACTTCCTTATGACTACTCGAGGTGGTCACGCTCAGTGCCCTCATTCTCTAACGAGTACCTATACTCTCGCTCTGGTGTCTCTACACCGTAGACTCAAGACTCATCTACTATAAAGAAGCGATTGTACACCAACCTTCCGGATCAATCACCATCCTCATGATGATCCTACGGTCGGGAGCATTTTATGAGTTAATAATGAAAATTCATGTCTTAAATTTTCAACTCTTGAAAATAAGAATTATCATTACCATTAACTCAAAGGGATGTATCACAGACACTAAATACACATATATGATAGAAAATAACCCATTTTATTATTTATAGTCAAAATTATAATTTTGCCCCTAGAAGTGTATTACAAGTGTCAGCCAATTCTGGCTTCTAGGGCACACATATCTAACAATCTCCCACTTGATCCTAAAGCCAATTGGCTACAAATCTAAGTCCCATCTTCTCAAGGATGGGCTTCGATCTTCTGCTGGCCCAATGGCTTTGTAAGTGGGTCTGCCTGCATTATCTACGTGGAGTCGACTCTCTTGACCTCGACGTAACCCTTTCTCAAGGTAATCACGGATGAGGTGGTATCGCCGCTCAATGTGCTTGGATTTCTGGTGAGACCTCGGCTCCTTAGCAAGGGCTATGGCGCCATTATTGTCGCAGTACAGAGGAATGGCATCTGATGGCATTACTCCAATTTCTGCAGCAAACTTCTTTATACCAGAATGCTTCCTTTCGCAGCCTCTGATGCAGCGATATATTCTGCTTCCATGGTGGAATCTGCTATCACTGTTTGCTTGGAACTCTTCCAACTGACGGCACCACCATTGCACACAAACAGACTTTCAGATGTCGACTTTCAATCATCTATATCGGACATGAAATTCGAGTCTGTATACCTTTTGACTTGGAGTTCTCCATTACCAAAAACCAACAACATATCCTTAGTTCTTCTCAAGTACTTAAGGATACATTTCACAGAAGTCTAGTGTTCTTCACCTGGATTTGACTGATATCTGCTTGTGACACTCACAGCATGGGCTATATCAGGTCGTGTACATAGCATGGCATACATGAGGCTCCCTATTGCAGAAGCATAAGGGATCTTGCTCATGCATTCTATTTCCTCAGGTGTGCTAGGGCACATCTTCTTGGAAAGATGAATACCATGTCTGAAGGGTATTAATCCCCTCTTAGAGTTTTCCATACTAAACCTCTTTAGTACTTTCTCTATGTACATCTTCTGTGAAAGTCCTAGCATCCTATTCGGTCTATCCCTATAGACCTTAATTCCTAGAATAAAGGATGCTTCACCTAGGTCTTTCATGGAGAATTCCTTGGACAACCATATTTTGACTATCGTCAACATGGGAATATCATTCCCAATAAGGAGGATGTCATCCACGTACAATACGAGGAAGACAACAGCGCTCCCACTGACCTTTTTGAAAACACATGGTTCCTCTTCATTTTTGATGAAATCAAACTTTTTGATCACATCATTGAAACGAGTGTTCCAGCTCCGAGATGCTTGCTTAAGTCCATATATGGACCTTTGCAGCTTGCAAACCTTGTGATCAGTATCACTGGATGTGAAACCTAGCGGCTATTCCATATAGATATCTTCCTCAAGATATCCATTTAAGAATGCCATTTTCACGTCCATTTGCCATATTTCATAATCGAAATAGGCTGCAACGGCAAGCATAATGTGCGGATGGATTTTAGCATAGCCTACTGGGCAAAAAGGTATCTCCTGATAGTCAATGCCTTCGCGTTGACTATAACCCTTTTGCCACTAGTCTAGCCTTTGAATGTCTCCACATTTCCATCTGCACCAATCTTTCTCTTGAAGATCCATTTACACCCAATAGGTACTATACCTTCTGGTGGATCTACCAAGGTCCAGACTTGGTTTGAGTGCATCGAGTCAATTTCTGACTTCATTGCCTCTAACCATTTCTCAGAGTCGATATCTGATATCGCCTTGTGTAGGTTTTGGGATCATCACCATGAGCACCATTACCTACGAGGAAATATTTTCTCTACTTCCTCTGAAATAATACCTAAGTATCTTCTCAGGGGATGGAAAAACTCTTTTCGATCTACGAGGTGGAGGAGGTAGTGTTCTTATTGGCTCAACCTGATTTGGTTCCAATTTGGTCCTTAGCTCGTTGCTACTTGTGAGACTTTCTCATCAAGCTTGATCTGCTTTCCAATGCCGCTATCTTGAATAAACTATTTTTCAAGAAAGATGGCATGTCGACTCACAATCACATTGTGGATCTTCTGGAATGTAGAAATAGTATTCCTAATGACTCTTTAGGATATCCTATGAATCGAGCTCTAAAGGACCTAAACTCTAACTTGTCCGCTTGTTGTCTTTTGACATGAGCCGGACAACCCTAAAATTTCTGAGATGACTCAGACTTGGTTTCTTACCATGCCATATCTCATACGGTGTGGTAGGAATGGTTTTAGAGGGAAACCCTATTCAGTAGAGTAAATTGAAGTTAACAGATAGTGTCCCCAAAAAAATCAAGGAAGGTCTGTGAAGCTCATCATGGATCGGACCATATCCAATAGGGTCCGATTTCTCTCCGTTCTGAAACCCCGTTGAGTTGAGGTGTTCCTGGATGGAGTCCATTGAGAGACTATGCCATTTTTCTTGAGATAGTCTAGGAAATTTCTAACTAAGGTATTCACCTCCTCGATCTGATCGAAGAACCTTAATGGGTTTTTTAGTTTGTTTTTCTACTTCATGTCTGAATTTTTGAACTTTTCAAAAGCTTCAGACTTATGTCTCATAAGATACACATACCCATACCTAGATAAATCATCGATAAAGGTTATGAAGTAGACAAAGTTGCCTCTAGCTGGCACATCAAATGGATAGCACACATCAGTATATACTAGGACAAAAAGATTCATGGCCCTTTCCCCATGTCCTATAAAAGGGAGCTTAGTCATTTTGCCATGAAGACAAGATTTATAAATTGGATATGACTCAAAAGTCAACGAACTCAATAGCCTGATTTTTTTCAATTTGTTAATCCTATCTTCTTCTATATGACCTAGTCTTAGGTGCCATGGATACCTATCGTTTGGACTATCCCTAGATCATTTTAGTTTTATGGCATTTACATTTTGCTCGATATTAAAAATAAATACATCAATATCTAACTGGTAAAGAACATTAATAAGAAAACCACTTGCAATTTTATTTCTTCCATAAAGAATGTTACAATGGTCCTTAAGAAAACTAGTTACATAGCCTTCTTGTGCTAAACATGAAATAGAAATCAAATTCCTACTTGCTGCAGGCACATAATAACAATCTTTTAATACTAAGTCTAAATCAGATGGTAGTTGAAGATGTTAGATATATGTGCCCTAGAAGTCAGAATTGGCTGACACTTGTAATACACTTCTAGAGGCAAAATTATAATTTTGACTATAAATATAAAATAGATTATTTTTCATCATAAATGTGTATTTAGTGTCTGTGATACATCCTTTGAGTTAATGGTAATGATAATTCATATTTTTAAGAGTTGAAAATTTAAGACATGAATTTTTATTTATTAACTCATAAAATGCTCCTAACCATAGGATCATCATGAGGATAGTGATTGATCCAAAAGGTTGGTGTACAATCGCTTTTTCATAATAGATGAGTCTTGAGTCTATAGTGTAGAAATACTAGAGCAAGAGTATAAGTACTCGTTAGAGAACGAGGACACTGAGCGTGACCATCTCGAGCAATCATAAGGAAGTCTACCTTCTCGTTGATAACTGACTCGAAGCTGCAGTGGTGTGTCTGATAATTTGACCTGAGGTGCATTGGTAGTTCACCTTGAGGGTGTTATAGTTTGACTACACCATGACTCAGTCTCATAGCCATTCAAAATCCTGAGGTCTATGTTGGCTATAGCATGTTTATTGTAGGAATTGGATTGCACCAAAAGGGAATCTATCTACCTCGGTGGATGAGTAGCCCTATGATGATCATGAGAATCAAGTCCATAAGCCCATGGCCATGGTAGAGTAAAATAATAAAAAGAGTTTCTATTAGGATTATCATAGTGGACTTGAATCAAATGATTAATTCATATGACAAAAATTAGGGTTTGACGAGATTACCTTGACCCTAATCCAATCGGAGCTCAAGATAGAGAAACTTAATCACATAGGTAACTATACTGATAGGTTCACTTTTAGTTCTGATGGGTTGCCACCATATGCTACTAAGTATCACTGGTGGATTTTAAGAGCAATTAGAATAGTTTAGATGATCGATCATTCTAGTTGTCTGAATCAGAAGAGTTCTAATCCATCGAAAGAAGTTTCGATGATGTCAATGATGGAGATCATGACATATCCCATTACCATACAAAACTGAAGCTAATCGGATCACACAAATAAGGGTTTGGATATAGATATCATCAATTGGACTAACCCAGTTCAATTGATTTGAATTAGATTCAATTAGGTTCAAAAAAATCGTGCTAGCACACGATTGAGCCTAACGTTCTCCTTTTATTATCATTAAAAGTTATCTCGATTGAGCCAAATTAATTTATGCTCACTCAGATACCTTTGCTTGGTCTGACTGAAACTTGTTCAGGTTAGAAAAGGATTGTCTTAATTTATGAGATAAATTTAAGACAACACCTATCATTTTTCGTCACATGCTAATTCTTATCCTTTGACTTTGGTCAAACATTGACCTTTGACCCTTAGACATCTGCCCATGTGTCATGCATCCATTGAAGAGTAGATAGAGGCTTGTCCCCTTACTAGAAATTGAAAAGGAGGGGGTGCATTCCTTGGGAGGCATGCGCCCATGGATAGGGACACCTGGAGTCCCATATGGATAGGACTCCAAGTTGCTTCTTGGTTTCTACTTAGGTGACCCCTAGCTATAGACTTTGACCAGTCTTAGGCACCATCTAAGGATGAATTTATGGGGCTCTCATCTGATTGGATCAGATGATGTCATCCCACCAATCAGATTTAGATCTGATTGTATGAAGCATCGTGATTGGTCGAGATGATGTTGCACTGCATGGCGCAGCAGGGTCTATAAATAAACCCTATATGCACCCAACTTTTAGAGAGTTCCTCCTAGCCCATGCCCCAAGGCTGCCCCTCTCTCTCCTCCATGTCATCTTTTGATCCTCTCTCTCCTCTCCATGCCTAAGGGAAGTTGGGCTTCAGTTTGGTGCGATCCAAACAAGAAAAAGCTAATGAGAAAGGAAGAAGGCAGCACTATTGCAGAGACAACTGCTGATCTTCGGAAGGAGTTTTGAAGATCCTCCAAATCAAATCCAGATCTAATTTTTGGAGAAATGATAAAAAAGGAGAAGATCTCTAGATCTAGCCTTAGTGGATATCGATAGAGGCCAGACGCTTCCGTGACTAGATTCAGAATCTCAAACAATCAGCAGGATCATCAAAGGGTAATTAGATTACCCAACATCAAGGTATAAGTTAAATTAGATTTAATTTATTTTTATTTTTATTCATTAGATATATAAAATTATATCTAAAATATCTCAAATCTGATATGGATGCTTGAGAGAAATTTTTGAAATATCTCTCTTGATCCGATCAGATCTAAACAAACCTAATCCAAAAAATCAGGATTTCTCCTTCAATTGGTATCAGAGCTAGATTCTCTAAATTTTTTAGATCTAATTTTTAATTTATTTTGATCTAAAAATTAGATGATTTTAGATATCACATGAGATGTGATTAGATTTAAAATCAAAAAAAATAAAATTAAATAATATAGATCTAAGTTCTACAATATACATGACTAGTTGTAAAATAGAATAGTTCTATACGTAGTCTTGCATGATCATGATTTATTTTGATTAAATTATAATTTTAGATCTATTATTTTTTATTTTTTTGATGATTATGAATATTATAATAAGATCTATAAAATAAAAAATAAAATTATTTATTTTTTGAAGATCATATGAGATATGATTGAATGCATGTTTAGACTAGTTGTAGAATAGTTCTACATAATTATCTAGATTAGAATTTATTTTGATGTAGATCAATTTAAATCTAATTTTTTAGATTAATTATAAGATAATTTAGATCTGAAAAAAAATATGCATGATATGATACATGAGATGTATGCAAAACATGCCATAAAGTTAGATCAATTACTTTATATATGAGATATATGATATAGATCTGATATTGTTTTGTAGTATTGAATGTTCCTGATTAAGGCGTTCCTCTTGGCCGTCCGGTCATAAGAATGAAGAAGGGTTTAAAGGCCCTCTCTTCCCATTCGATGGGGTGTTCTTATGATGTGTAGGGGTGCTGCGTGTTCGTCCTTAATCAGAAAAATCAAGAACTTACTTTCTGCAAAACCCTAGATCCTGAAATCCTAGGATTTTATTGTGCATATTTTGTTTATGAATCCTAAACTTAATTAAGAATTAAGATTATGAAATATTAATTAGATCTAAAATTGAGAATTTTAGATCTAAGACATATTCATAATACTGGGATTCGGGCTTGGGTAGCTCAATTAGGTCTAAGCGGTTGATCAAACCGAATCAAGAGTTGGTTAGATGGGATCAACAAGTGCTTAAATTGACCAGCCTAATAAGATTAAGTCTGGGATCAAGATCGAGTCACGTGAGTGATCAATCAAGCTAAGACCTAATTAGGCTCAGTAGGTTAGAGTTTGGATTGTAGGCTAACCCAATTGGTTCTGACTCAATAATTTGGTGTCTAAGGTAAGTTGTGGCAGATACGATCGACTGGATTTTTAATTGAGAAGCTACTCGACTCTGAATGCGTTCTTGTCGAGTTAATGGCATATTCCTTCCATCGGATCTCACTTACCTGGACCATATTTGTTGACACAGTTCTAATCTGAGGTGGTCAATAATCCGAGCTAACCCATGTCACTAGGTTAGTCATAATGATTATGACTATATCAAGTCTAGTTTAATAAGACCTAAATCAAATCTCCCTAAGAAAAGATTAAGTCTAAGGTCTTCCACCATTGTAGATGTGTGGGCTCTTTCTAGAGTTGATTGTTCTCGGCTAGTTATAGTAGTTCAGTTGCATCGAAAAGATGCAACCATGTCTATTAAGCATTGAATGCTATGGGCTGGAGGATGGATTAGGCTTAATATTTTGAATACGGTGAGAGACTCAATTAGAAATCAAATCTATACAAATGGTGGATCTGACTTAACTAAGGAGTGGATCAATATTTTGGGCACAGTGGGATTCATGAATTAGAGATCAAGTTTGGATGCACCATGATTGGAGAATCATTGAACAAGAAGTTGTTCACTCATTGGCTATCCCATCATCAATAACTATTAGGTGAGGTGATGAGTCAGTTGGTGGGACCACACCACCTACTAGAAATCATTAATCATGGAGATTTTTGCATCTCTACAGAGGAAGTGTAGGGATCTGAAAAAATAGTAGAAGCTAATTTGTTTAAAAATAATATCTCTAAATAAATTGGTTAAGTCTTAATTATAATATCTAACTAGAAACTTTGACTCTCTACAGAAAAATGTCTGCATCCAATCTACTAGCATGAATCCTGGACACCCATAAACTGATCAGACTAAATTATAAGGATTGGCTCCAAAATTTCAAAATTATTTTGCGTTCAAAAAAGTTAACTCATGTATTGGACCAGGATCCTCCCATCTTACCAGCCCATCCATCTACTGAATAGAGAGCATCTCTAGATAAGTGGATGGATGAAGATAACAAGGCCAGATATTACATATTGGGCTCGATGTCTAATGAACTTCAGCACCAACATAAAGATATCAGGACTGCTCACCAAATGTTGGCTCACCTACAAGAGATGTTTGGTGAACAGAGTCGTGCAGCCAAGTATCAAGTCACTAAACGACTATTCAAGGCTAAGATGCATGATGGGCAGTCAGTCCAAGATCATTATCTGATGATGATCAAGGACATGGAAAGAGCTTGAGAAGCTCGGTGTGAAGTTAGACTTGGATCTGCAGAATGATATTAATTCTGCAATCCTTTGACTGATGCATATGGGACAAGTTCATCATGAATTACCATATGCATAAACTTCAAAATTTCTTGGTCGAACTTAATGAACTATGCTGGTTACCCGCTGAGCTTTCTATGAAAGGTTCTAAAGGCTCAGTTCTTCGCTATGGAACGGACTTCTTCCAAAAGAAAGTCTTTTGAAAAGAAGAAAGAAGTCTGTGAAAAAGCAAGAAGGTGGAAGAAGGAAAGAAGAAAGAAGGCAGAGTTGAAGAAGAAAAAGGCCGCTGATAAAGAAAAGTATTTCCATTGCAATAATGATGGCCACTGAAAATGGAACTACCCTACATACCTGGCCACCCTGAAGAATAAGAAGGAGGCAGGTCCTTCTGGAGGTATACTCATTATTGAGTCTAACCTTAAGATTTCTTCTGCATCCAGTTGGGTGCTTGACTCTAATTCTAGTGCTCATTTGTGTACTTCCATGCAGGGTCTTGAGGATAGTAGGAGGCTGAGGAATGGTGAGATGATCCTATGCATCAAAAATGGAGCAAGAGTTGCTATCGTGGTCATGAGAACATATCCTCTTCGACTACCATCTGGTTTAGACTTAGTTTTAAAAGACTGTTATTATGTGCCTGCAGCAAGTAGGAATTTGATTTCTACTCTTACCTTGCATTAGAAGGCTATGTAATTAGTTTTCTTAAGGACCATTGTAACATTCTTTATGAAAGAAATAAAATTGCAAGTGGTTTTCTTATTAACGATCTTTATCAGTTGCATATTGATGTACCTATTTTTAACTATCGAGCAAAATGTGAATGCCAAACGACCTAGGGATAGTCCAAACGACAGATATCTATGGCACCTGAGATTAGGTCATATAGCAGAAGATAGGATTAACAAATTGGAGAAAAATGGGCTATTGAGTCCATTGACTTTTGAGTCATATCCAACTTGTGAATCTTGTCTTCAAGGCAAAATGACTAAACTCCCTTTTGTTGGACATGGGGAGAGGGCCACAGATCTCCTTGCCCTAGTACATACTGATGTGTGCGGCCCATTTGATGTGCCGGCTAGAGGCAATTTTGTCTACTTCATTACCTTTACCGATGATCTGTCTAGGTATGGGTATGTGTATCTTATGAGACACAAGTCTGAAGCCTTTGAAAAGTTCAAAGAATTCAGACATGAAGTAGAAAAATAAATTGGAAAACCCATTAAGGTTCTTCGATCAGATCGAGGAGGTGAATACCTTAGCCAAGAATTCCTAGACTATCTTAAGGAAAAATGGCATAGTCTCTCAATGGACTCCACCAGGAACACCTCAACTCAACGGGGTTTCAGAATGGAGAAATCGGACTCTATTGGATATGGTTCGATCCATGATGAGCTTCACAGACCTCCCAGATTTTCTTTGGGGACATTCATTATTAACTTCAATCTATTTACTGAATAGGGTTCCCTCTAAAACCGTTCCTACCACACCGTATGAGATATGGCACGGTAAGAAACCAAGTCTGAGTCATCTCAGAATTTGGGGTTGTCCGGCTTCATGTCAAAAGACAACAAGCGGACAAGTTAGAGTTTAGGTCCTTTAGAGCTCGATTCATAGGATATCCTAAAGAGTCATTAGGATACTATTTCTACATTCCAGAAGACCACAATGTGATTGTGAGTCGACATGCCATCTTTCTTGAAAAATAGTTTATTCAAGATAGCGGCATTGGAAAGCAGATTAAGCTTGATGAGAAAGTCTCACAAGCAGAACGAGCTAAGGACCAAGTGGAACCAAATCAGGTTGAGCCAATAAGAACACTACCTCCTCCACCTCGTAGATCGGAAAGAGTTTTCCGTCCCCCTGAAAGATACTTAGGTATTATTTCAGAGGATGTAGAGGAAATGTTCCTCATAGGTAATGGTGCTCATGGTGATGATCCCAAAACCTACAACGAGGCGATATCAGATATCGACTCCGAGAAATGGCTAGAGGCAATGCAGTCAGAAATTGACTCGATGCACTCAAACCAAGTCTGGACCTTGGTAGATCCACCAGAAGGTATAGTACCTATTGGATGTAAATGGATCTTCAAGAGAAAGATTGGTGCAGATGGGAATGTGGAGACATTCAAGGCTAGACTAGTGGCAAAAGGTTATAGTCAACGCGAAGGCATTGACTATCAGGATACCTTTTCTCCAGTAGCTATGCTAAAATCCATCCGCACATTGCTTGCTATTGCAGCCTATTTCGATTATGAAATATGGCAAATGGACGTGAAAACGGCATTCTTAAATGGATATCTTGAGGAAGATATCTATATGGAACAGCCGCTAGGTTTCACATCCAGTGATACTGATCACAAGGTTTGCAAGCTGCAAAGGTCCATATATGGACTTAAGCAAGCATCTCGGAGCTGGAACACTCATTTCAATGATGTGATCAAAACGTTTGGTTTCATCAAAAATGAAGAGGAACCATGTGTTTTCAAAAGGGTCAGTGGGAGCGCTGTTGTCTTCCTCGTATTGTACGTGGATGACATCCTCCTTATTGGGAATGATATTCCCATGCTGACATCAGTCAAGGTGTGGTTGTCCAAGGAATTCTCCATGAAAGACCTAGGTGAAGCATCCTTTATTCTAGGAATTAAGGTCTATAGGGATAGACCGAATAGGATGCTAGGACTTTCACAGAAGATGTACATAGAGAAAGTACTAAAGAGGTTTAGTATGGAAAACTCTAAGAGGGGATTAATACCCTTCAGACATGGTATTCATCTTTCCAAGAAGATGTGCCCCAGCACACCTGAGGAAATAGAATGCATGAGCAAGATCCCTTATGCTTCTGCAATAGGGAGCCTCATGTATGCCATGCTATGTACACGACCTGATATAGCCCATGCTGTGAGTGTCACAAGCAGATATCAGTCAAATCCAGGTGAAGAACACTGGACTTCTGTGAAATGTATCCTTAAGTACTTGAGAAGAACTAAGGATATGATGTTGGTCTTTGGTAACGGAGAACTCCAAGTCCAGGGATACACAGACTCAGATTT